>CAOKZL010002132.1:0-242205 GCA_948472985.1 Iguana delicatissima
TTTATCATCACATGACTTGAATGGGCATGGTGGGAAGTAGAAGGTGGCATTGGATCAGTGGCTTCTGTTTGCCCACCGGTGCCCAATTTCACTGAAAGTACTTATATTCACTAAATCTAAAGAGAGTCTAAGAATACTTGCTGTTAGACAGGCAGTAATCCTTAATCTTCTGTGGTGTAGAATGCCAGTAGGGCTAGCAGAGTTGAAGCTTAAGCACATTACAGGCATACCTCAATTACTGAAGGAGATGCATGCCTGGACATTTACTTTTGTAACAGAAAATTTGGTACCAGAGGCAGAAGGAACAGGCAAAGAATAGGAATAACTTCCGATACCACGAAAAGAAAGAGTACAGTGGACCCTCAGTATCTGCTAGGGTTTAGTTCCAGGACCCCCCATGAATACTAAAATTTGTGGATGCTCAAGTTCCATTATGTCCAATGGTGTAGTAAAATGGCATCCCTTAAATCATGTGGCAAAATCAAGGTTTGCTTTTTGGATTTTTTTTAAATGTTTTTTGAGCTGTGGTTGCTTGAATCCATGGATGCAGAATCTGTGGATATGGAGGGCCAACAGTATGTAGTTCAGTTTTTTCAGGACTTTTTTTTGGAAAAAAAATTCAAACAGACCCACAAAGCATGTATGAAATGAAGCAACCAGGTCAGGTAAGCCTAGCCTAAGTGGGAAAAAAAAGCCTTCTACAGGGCTTGTTCCAAAATACATGGATGTCTTCCTTGCCTTTATTTCTTTTATCCTGGTATATCAGTATACTGAAGGCCAATGTGGTGTAGTGATCTGACGGTTGGACTATGACCCCAGAGACTAGGGTGTGATTCCCCACTCAACCATGAAAACCCATTGGGTGACCCTGGGTGCATCACATACCCTCTGCCCCAAAAAACCCTGCGATAGGGTTGCTCTTATGGTTATCGTAAGTCAGAAACGAAGGCATGCAACAACTACCTCAGTGTAGCAATCTCAAGTTCTGAGTACCATTCTCCAAGACTTCTGTTGAAGTGAATGAAAACCTGAACACAAAGGGTTAATCTGTATTTACCAAATTGGGAAGGTCCTCTGGGAATCCTGCATAGTCACTTTCTATCTCTATTTCTCTCTGTCTCTCCATGGCAGAGTTAATCTTCTGTGTGCTGTAAATATGTTTTATCTCTATAAATCTTTGTAAGCAACCTAAAATTGAGTCTCTTGTCTAGTCCATTGTTACATACAGGGCTGATTTTCATCTGCAGCTTCAAGCCTGGAGTACAGGCTGGTACCAGTGGGAGGCTATTCTTTTCCACCAACTGGGAGGGAATCCACCTCTAAACATGTGTGCCCAAAAGTCTTTGTAAAAAGATTTTTCACTCCTAGAGGCATTGTTAACTAAGGTATGCCTATACTCCTTAGCCAGAGAAGGTGCTGAAATGATAGTGAAGCCTAGCTGGAGTTGTATCTACACTGATAATTTCTGCCTGGCAGCTGTTGCTTTCTGTTTTCCAGTGCTGTGCAAATAGGTTAGCATGATTCTAAGACTACATTAGAGGTGCTACAGTTGCTGTATTTCTCAACAGGATTCAAAACCTGTCAATAGTCCAAATTCCTCTGTTGTGTACAAAATTTATTTTCCTTTCTTCTGGTTCTAGGAGGTTTCTGTGGAGACATTATTGGAAGCCACAGGTCTCTCCCCTGTCCTCTTGAATCATGCACTGAAACCTCTGGTGAAGGAGAATGGGATCCTCATCCAGAGTCAGAGTAAGTATGGTGTAAGAGCTATAGAAGAGAGGGGATCTTGACCTAGTGAGTGACTGGGATCCTGTCTTTTAGCAGCTTCCATGGAGCACTTGGATGTGTCAAGTTTAATTGCTTTAATGATGGTGTTGAAGAGAGCTTTCCTAGCCAGGCATCTCAAAAGATAGCTTGTCTGATGTATTCAGGGATACTGCAGTGCTTTTGCTGCTCTGAAGTCACATTCTGTTTGATTCTAGGTGTCTTGAAACTGAATGAAAGGATGTTGGACCACCTGTCTGGACATCGTCTGTGGCTGCTGCCCAAACAGACATACTTGAATGTGGAAGAGGATGAAGGTAGCTCTCTGGAAAGGAAGAGGAACATCATCTGCTGCCTACTCATTCAGATCTTGAAAGAGGAAAAAGAGATACACATTGACAACTTGGTCTTTAAAGTATGTAGCACAGCAATCCATCACTGTAGTTAGTTGAGCTGGTAGCCAGAACAGGAACTAATTCTTCTTTTTTCCCTCACTCTCAGGTTATTGATACCTGTCAGAAGTGGGAGTCTGGGTCAGCTCTAAAGTTCTTGAGCTTTTGCTGCAGCAGCACTGATGTCCTGTCCTGCATCTTGCATCTGCTCAGCCAGGGCTACGTCCGGCGCCAGGAGGACAGCCCACAGATCCTGGAGTACATCTCTGCAGAGCCCACCACACCTCACAGAGGCCAGGCTCAGCTCATCTTTCAGAGCACTGATTGTCAGAAGAAAAAGCCCTCTTCTGGGACAAATAGAAGCAATGAATTTTCTCCATTTAGGTAGTGTTTTCTGTTTAAATGAGAGTCAGATAAGCAAAATGTCATAAAAATATACAAGGTTTTGAGTTCTCTAGGACTCATCATCAGGCTTGATGATACAAAAAATTAGAGTACAGCAAGGGAATGAAGTTAAAAAAATATGGGGTTGGGTTGGGTTTGGTTTGGTTGTTTTTTGGCTTTCAGATCTGCAGCTAGATTAACTCTCACAGTGGTGATTGCACACTTAGTGGAGAAGAATTAAGTGTGAAGTATCAGTTTGCACCTACTGTTTGCCAGGATGCATGAGTGCTCTCCCTTTCCGGAGACAAAGATGCTGGCTTAGAATCAGAAATCTGTTATGTGATTTCAAGATACGGTGAACAATAGCTAGAGTGGAATTCTACCTACATGCTGTTGATAAGCCCTTTCTTCTTGTCAGGTTGGACACCTTTGGCCTTGGCACTGAACAGGTGCTGATGGAGACAGTATTGTTACCCATGGGGCGCAGCATGAACCAAGAAGAAGTTGAGGTGCTTATGAACCAAACAATACAGAGGGTTGCAGACACTCTAAGCATGAGTGCAGACATAGCCCAGCACCTGCTTATACACTGTAAATGGAACGTGGATGTTCTGATTCAGCGCTACACAGAAGATTCAGAGCAGCTGCTGTTTTCCTCAGGGCTGCAAGTGCGAAATCCCCAGCCACCCTCGAGCCCTGTCACCCACTGTCCAGTCTGTTTGAATCCACTGAGCCAAGCAGACAATCCACCTGTTCTGTGTTGCATGCACTACTGCTGTAAGGTGAGGATTGGCTTCCTTTAACTTTTTAACAAAAATTTATTGATGTATATTTGTACAATAACATAAAAAATAAGTTTGCATGGTATGTAGGAAAAATAGAAGCACTAGTAAAAGAATTATCATGCCATCAAGCTTCACATGAGGAAACTGTTTAAAAAACACTTGACTTTATAGAAGCTTCCGGAGAACTAAAGGTCGATGGCACATAATGTGTTCTTATGTAATAAAGATGCCAAATCAAAATGAAATTGTCTTTTTGGTCATTGTTTGTAGAGAAATGTAATTGATATGACAGTCTCTCTAGTAAAGCAGTATTCCAACCTCATTTAACCAGTTTTTGAAGGAGAAATTGCATATAGATCTCCAGTTCCTAGCTTTTTCTGATCTTGCAGTAGAAGGCAATAGAGATATTTACCAGTGTCTGATATTGGCAACTTAGTTGCAAATGCAAAACTACAGTGGCCTCTCAGTTTTCTTGAGGGTTTTGGATTCAGAGCCCTCATGAAAATTTTTTTTAAAAAAGGTGAATACCCCCCCAATGAGCACTCCCCCTCCCATTCCCTTCCAGCTCCCTCCCCATTTGCTTGTGTTTTGCCTGGTAGGGCTTTCCAGGTGCTCGGCGATAGGCAAGTGAATAGGAGGGGGCAGCCATGCGCACTTTCCTCCTCCCCATTCACTGATACTTCACCTGAGCACACTGCCTTCCAGGAGTCCAGGTGAAATACAAGTGAATGGGAGGGGGCAGCGACACAACTGAAGAAGGTACACATGTAGGGTTGCCCTCTGCCACTCGCTTGCCATTTGCCCAGGTCCATGGAAGGAAGATGTGTGCATGGGCAAAAAGTGATGGTGGGGAGAATAGTGGGGAGACAAGTGGATGCCTCGTGAATAATCAAATTTGCAAAGGTCAGACCTGCAAATGTAGAGGGAAGATTGTGGATTTCTCCTGGTCTGACTCCTTCCCGCTAACTTACCTTCAAGAGCCAGCAGCAGGAGTGATGGAGGTTTGTACCATAGCAGTCAAAGTGCAGGAGAATGATGTTTTCAGCAAGTTTTCAAGAAGGAATTGCAACAGGCATCCTGCTTCTGATTGTTGCAACCTTGCTCGCTAGTGCAAGGGGGTTGGAAGTGTGATCTTCCTCTGTCCCAGTCATTTGCTGAACAGACCTCCTTTGATCCATGCAGCTCCTGGCTGTTAAGGTACTTGTGAAGGGATGCACTTATAGTGGCAGTAGTGCCAAAATTATGAGTACATTGTATTACTAAATGCAGAGCAGTTAACTGATCTGTACCTCTAAACTATGATCCATAACTGCAGACTTTACTAGAAAGATATTAAAAGTGTCCATTAATACCTTGATGGCAGGAAAGTAGGTAGGAGAAGGAGATTGCTCCTTCCTTTGCCCCTCCTGCCCTGCTTTAATTCTATCTTTTCAGTAGTACTCATGGGAATCTTTTGGAGAAGACATAGATGTATATCACATCTGTGTTTCCCTCATGTTGCACACATTCTGGAATTCATAGAATCCTGGCATTGGAAGAGGCCTCATAGGTTATTGAGTCCAAACCTCTGCTCAGTGCAGGATCTCTGGTTAAAGTATCCCCAGCAGGTAGCTGCCCAGTCTGTCTTTGAAGACGCCGAGAGAAGGAGACCCCACCGTCTCTCTACACAGTTGGTTCCATTGCTAAATTGCTGTTAGTGTCAAGAAGTTCCTCCTAATGTTCAATTGAAATCTGTCATCTTGTACCTTAAAACCATTAGACCTGGTCCTACCCTCTGGAGCAGTAGAAAACAACCCTGCACCCACCTCTCTGTGACATCTCGTGACGTATTTAAAGAGTGCAGTAATGTCACCCCTCAGTCTTCAAACTGAACATGCCCCATTCCTTCAACCTTTCCTCAGTTTTGTACTTATCAGTACTTATACTACTTATCAGCCTTGTTGCCCTTCTATGAAACTGCTCTAACTTGTTTATATCCTTAAAATGTGCCCAGAACTGAACACAGTACTCCAGATGAGGCCTGGCCAGCACAGAATATAGTAGGACTATTACTTCCCTCAACTTGGAAACTGTGCTTCTGTTAATACAGGCTAAGAGAGCATTGCTTTCTTTGCTCTAGCATGATGCTGGCTCATGCTCAGTTTGTGATAAGCAATAATGCCAAAGTCTGTTTCACACATAATGCTGCCAATCAGATATCCCCCATCATATACCTGTGCATTTGTCTCTATGGTATTTCATTTTATTAATTTCTGTCCAGTTTTCTAGTTTATCAAGGTCCTTTTCTATTCTTCCAATGTGTTAGCTACAGCTCCCAGTTTTGTAGCATCAGTCCACTTAATAAGGATTCCCTCCACCCTGTCATCTAGGCCATTAATAAAAATGTTGAAGAGTAATGACCCTAGGACAGAACCCTGAGGCAATTCTACCTCACCCCATGTTCATCTAGTTGCTTTGGGATTCAGATTACTGTGTTCACATTCAAATCTGTGCTAGAATATTGTTGTCACACGTCCACTCCTCCAACCCCTGACTTCGGTGCTGCTGCTGCTGCTAATTATCTGCAGATATTTAGAACTGACGATTCCATTTCTTTCTTTATCCCCACTCTCCCTTTCTTTTTTTTTCCCAATTAGTCCTGCTGGAATGAGTACTTGACAACTCGGATTGAACAGAACCTGATTCTCAACTGCATATGTCCTATCTCCGACTGCCCTGCACAACCCACTTCTGATTTTATCCGTTCCATTATTTCCTCCAAGGAAGTCATTGCCAAGGTAGGCCTGGTAACTTCAATGTGTAGATTTGCTCCACTGAAATCACTTTATGTGAGTTCTTCAAGGTGATTGTAAAGAAACAGCTTTGTCTTTACAAAAGAATACATTTTTTCTCCTATAGACTGGATCTGCCATTAGTAGATTATGCTGTTAATTCCATTTATTTCATATATGGTAAATCTCCCAGATTATAGATTTAAGATGTCCTTGTTGTCCATGTCCATTTTGCAGAACATCTCATCCCTGTGTTCACCAATTTGTGTATTCTCATACAGTGTTCTGATTAACATTCATCACTTACAGTGTCCTCAGCATTATAGGTCAACAGATAGACATCTCAAAATGAAACTGCATCGTGATTGGAATTATGACAGGTAGATAAGCTACTGAAGGAAATACCAAATAAGTGCCACTGTTCTTATTAACCTAATCTGTCCTCTGGAATTTAATTTTTTTTTAAATCGAGAGCAGTACTCCATGTTTTGAATCAAGAGCCAAACCTTGAGATCTTAGCAAGAGAAATACTAGTTACTGCTATTTGAGTTCAGAAGGAATTGCAGAAAAGAAACTAATTTTTAATGTGTGAAAATGGCAGGAGACTTCCTGTTTGGAAATGGAGTTATAATGAGGAGGCATTCATTTGTTATGTTCCTGAGCTAGAGCTTTTTCTTGCATTGATTGTTGAATGCTAACTTAGTGTTATTTTATGACTGTTACTGCTGTATCAGAATAAGTGGTGCACACATGCATACCCCAGTTGTTCATGCTTCCCCGGATCGCCTTCCTGTCCCTCCTGGTTAAAAAAAAATGTGAAAAGGTTAGTTGGTACTCTTAGAAACCTCTTGAAAATAGGCCATAATACTTATAAGGGAGGGGCTATTAACCTAGAATGGGATTCTGGTTTTTAAAATCTGGGTTCAACCTTCAGTGGGATCAAAATTGGCACCTGGAACCTTGATTTAAATTATGTTGACAGATTCAGTATTTTCTAAAGATCTCCATATTGCATAAAATAACTTTTCTTTAGTGGATCCCATGTAATTTGACCATATTAGAGCGGTAGAATTGAAAAGAAGGGTCATTTAGTCTAGTATCCTGATGCAGGATGTGATTGTATGCCACATTTTATCAAGCCACTTCCATAGTAACAGAACTATTTCTAATTTCTGTTTAGTAGCACCTTTTCTATTGCCATTTCTGTGTTTCTCTCCACAGTATGAGAAAGCACTCTTGAGAGGTTATGTTGAATGCTGTTCAAACCTCACCTGGTGCACCAATCCTCAGGGCTGTGACCAGATCCTTTGCAAGGAAGGCCTTGGCTGTGGAGAAGCCTGCTCAAAGTGCTCTTGGATTTCCTGCTTCAACTGCAATTTCCCGGAGGTAGGCATAAAATAAGGATTGGAGGAGGAACTTGCTACTTTCCTTTGCAAGACTAGTACTGTGGGTTTTTGTTCTCCGTGCAGTTCAGACTCTGTATCTCTTGCAGGCTCACTATCCTGCCAGCTGCAGCCACATGTCGCAGTGGATGGATGATGGTGGCTTCTATGAAGGGATGACTGTGGAAGCCCAAAGCAAGCACCTGGCCAAACTCATTTCCAAACGCTGTCCAAGTTGCCAAGCTCAAATAGAGAAGAATGAAGGCTGCCTACAGTGAGTACCTTTTTCTGTACTGTTTGGCTGAGAGGGCAGTCTCAGACAGGTTTGGGGAGAAGAGGATCTTCCAGACCTTTCCTTGGTGCTCATCTGTCCTACTGTGTCTCCTGTGTCAGAAAACCTCCAGGAAGGAGGAGCTAGAGGGGCGTTATTCTTACCATTCTTAACACTTCCTTTCCTCTCTCCTCTTTTCTGTTCCAAATCTCCTCCTGATAGTCAGCTCACTTCTTCATTTCTAAAGTGAGAAGCTGCAGTACAAACAAAAAAATACAAGTACATCAGTTTACCACTTTGCTCATGGGATATGCAAGGATTTGGTTCAGTCCTGGTTATTAACAACTCCAAGAGTGTTCTGATTATTCTTCTGGAGATGTTGTCAGATTAAATAGATGTGATTACAGTAACTTCTGCTTCTGAAAGAAATGTGGGAATTTTCTTTTTTGGGGGGGGATTGGGGATGCTTTGCCATGCTGGCAAAAGGAGATTAAAGTTTTGTCATTCACTGAAGAGAAGGTGAAGCAATGATTTCATGGTCTCTTTATATCCATTCTGACAAAGGATGCTTTTAGTAACAAGGTCTAGTTCATGCAAAGCTACATAGATCGCTTACTAGCTAAAAGGTGATTTTAAAAATCAGCTGCAACATATTAATTAACTAACTATAAGTAGTCTGTTATAATATATAATGTTATATACTGAAGCACCTCCCTGTAAAATGTGGAGTGGATTGTTCATCATCCAGAGTTCTTGAAAAAGGTCTACATATCATTCTTAGATGCAGTGTAGCTCAGTCATTGTTTATATACAGTGTGTCTTCTTCTGGTACAACCTCCACATGCACAGATGTGAAGTTGTGTAAAGCATGACATCCCTTTATATGCAGTGGACAGTGGGCATGCACCTGCATCTTGTGTCCATTGACTACAGTGGGACGTGATGCTCACATTTTTTGTTTTACACAGGTGTTCCAGGACTGCGTATATGGCAGGCATGCTGTATATGAAAGTCTACCTTAAATCCAAGATCAAACTGGCCATTACACTACAGCCATGTGGCATCTTAGCCAAATGGCCTCTTCCTTGCTGTGAAACCACCCTTAGGAGAAGGCGCTTTGGAAGGGATAGTGGATAGCATTTTAAGTTTTTTGCTGTTGGCTGTTTGTCCCTGAAATCCCACCACAAACTGTTTTCAGAGCCTTATCTGGGGAGTCAAAAGGTATCTGGAAGAATTGAGGGAGCTGCTTGAGGAGTGTGAATTTTCTTTATTAAGGTTTCTTCATATTCTTTCTTTCCTGCAAAATTATGCCTTCTGCAAATGATCTGCAGTGAGGAAAAAAAGGTCCAGTTAACTTTACCACAGACATGGATTTAACATGTAATTTGGCCTTCAGTTGACCTTAGTTTGGTTTTATTAAGATTAAGTTGGAGCTTTGTTCCCCTTGAGTTGTCAGTAAGACAAAACCTAAAGCTCTGTTCGAATGTTATTCCTTTAATGTAGTTAAGATTGTGTATGGAAAGAATGGGATTTGTTGTTCCGATTTTGCTTCCGCATCCCTTCTCAGTCCCACCCAATGAGCATAGGCTGTCCTCTGAATTGGAAATTCTGATAATGCATAGTTCCCAGTCATGGAGAAAAGAACCTTTGCATGTTACACTTCACAGACAAGCCCCCAGTGCATGTTTGGGAGTGAGGGAAGCTGCAGATTTGGAGAGCCAGGGCCAATACATGCACAGCTCTACTCTTTCATGAAATCTCAATCATACTGAGGGGAATAATGTCTTAACAGGTATTGAGAAGTGTTCATCTGTGATACTGCTTGGTGCTGCCAGCTGAGTTTTTGGGTAGCTGTATGTCTGATGCAATTCTTCAGAGAAAGCATGCTGTAACCTTAGTTTTATTGTCCTTCAGACAAGAATATATTCCTTAGTGGATGTTTTTGTCTTGGTTTGGTGCTGTTTCCTCTTCTCTTGTTATGTTCATGTTCTTTTGTCCCTTCTGCTTGGCTTTCTGTACTGATACTGTCTGCACATTTGTTGCATCCCTATTTCTCCTTACTGGCCAACTTCATGAGAATTTTTATGATTTTTCACCATGTGGAAACCTTTTGTCTGTATGCAACAGTTGTTTGTGTACCAGCTATTTCTCTTGCCAAAAATTTTGCTGAATTATGAAAAATTTCATGTAAATTGACCATTTTCTTGATGAGATGTTGCCACATATGAAGATTGTCATCAAGGATGTAAAAATTTGTAAGTTCTTTCTATGATTTCATCATAGTTGTTGGCATGAAGCCATTTTTTTTGCTGAAATCCTAGAAGTAGACTTGGATTTCCCATTATGAATGGGAAATTATTCTGTTCAAAAGTTTGAGATTTGGTCATTGTTTTCTGTCAGTGTGTTGATAAGGGCTCAACAGCCCTACAGTTCCCTTTTGTCACTGCAGAGATTTCTGATCTACCTTTGAGGTTTGAGGAATGAAGTTTCTTGCCACAACATCAATTTAAACTAATTGTCATTGTTTCAATTATGTACAGTATGACTTGTGCCAAATGTAACCATGGATTTTGCTGGCGTTGCTTGAAGCCTTGGAAACCAACCCACAAGGATTATTATAACTGCTCTGCTATGGTGAGTGTGTTATTATAGAGCACAAGTCATGCATAGTATCCTGTCATATGAATCTGTCCATGCATTCTGATTATTGGATGAGACTCTTCTCTGAGTATCATCAGAGCAGAAGTATAGTAAGGAGAGAGACATTTCCTTTTTAAAAAAATATTTTTATTAATACACTTTTAGTAAGGACAAAACTACATATGTGTGGAATAAAGCAATGACACATAAAACAAAACTTCACTACAGAGAGTAAACTAAACTAATACACAAATATCTAAACTATTAAACAAAGAATAGATCGAAACATAAGATGGAAAACAGATACATATTTGACTTACAACTCCTCAGAGAATGGTTAATGATTAATGCTAGTCATACTTCCTTTAGCTCCTTTATCTACATTTATCTGTTCCTATAACAATTAGTAAAACTTTACCCAGTGTTAAAATAGCTAGCTCACTAAGAAATTTTATTTCTTAATATCACAAAAATGTAATGTTCTACAATTAATCAAACCCTCTTGCTGCTTACATTCCCCCAGTTAACCTTAAAAACAATATAACTCTCTCTGTTTTTTATGATCAATAAGAGAACCATCTCTTAGTAGTTTCATCAGTTTATCCATCTCAGCCATGTTCAGTAACTTCATCAACCAGTCTTCCTGAGCTGGGGTCGCGGGATCTTTCTACTTCTCACCACCACAGTCATCTGTTGTATAACTCTTACACAGTTTTTGTCTATCTGATTGTCTGTCAGTCCCAGCAAGAAGAGTTCTGGTATTAGTTGAAGTTTGATCTTCAAAATATTCTCTATCAAGTGGGGTATTGTCACTCATAATTTCTTTGGTTTATCACAATTCCACCATATAAGATAAAGTGTCCCTTCTAATTGGTTACATTTCCAATAACTATTTGGAGAGCCTTTATACATCTTTGAACATTTTTCAGGAGTAAGATATTGCGTAGACATAATCTTGTAGAAGTTTTCTTTAAAGTCATAACTTAGGGTAAATTTCAGGTCTTTTGCCCACAACTTTTCCCGTTAATCTATGTGGATTGGATGGCGAGCATTTTGGGCCCATTTAATCATACATTCCTTTACTTGCTCTTCCTCTGGTTCCAATTTCAAAAACACATTTAAATTTTAGCAGTCAAATGATCATCATCCTTACACAATTAACTCTCAAAATTCATTTTTTCAGTGTCAAAATCAAACAATATTTATCCATTTTGAATATTTCAGATACCTGCCTATATGAGAACCATCTTATGTCAAACCCTTTAAGCTCCTCATTTGTTTTCAGTTGTGTTTGCTCTCCTTCCATTTTAATTAGATCTCTATATGTTACCCATTTTTCTTTAACCATTATTTCTTTCGAAAGAGAGCTTTGTGAGAAGAGACCCACAAAGGCATTTTAAAGTATAATCCATGATGAAGAACACCCATACACTCATGGAAATTTCATTGGTGCCAACACTGCCAGTCTTTTCTGCACCAGATTCAATACATTCCTATTTGCCCAAGGATATTGTCTGATTATATTATTTCTCTTGGTTGTATGGTTTATCGTTCACTTCCTTATGAATTTTTATTGTTGATTTTTAAAGAATTGTATTGCCCTGGATTCAATTTTGGTTGGAAGGTAGTCTAAACATTTAAAAAGGAATCAGTAGTGCATTGTTGTTGTTTTTTACCCGAGGTAATATTTTGCCTTTCCTTTCCTAAGGTGAGCAAAGCAGCTCGACAGGAGAAGCGTTTCCAAGATTATAATGAAAGATGCACTTTCCATCATCAAGCAAGGGTAAGGATCTCTACCTTGTACTATCTGTTTCTTCACATCTTAGGTTATCTTAGACTGTGCTGCCATAATTAGCTCAAGTCAGCAAGTTCAGTGGAAGGGTTAGTAATACGCCATCACCTCACCCAGGGAGAAAAGATCCACAGGAAAGAGTTACTGATTGATTCCTAATCAGAAGGCTCAGACTGGATCTTCTTGATACCACAGCATGAAAAGTGGCCCAGCTAAAACAGGCTACATAATTTTAGCCTTGTGACAGGAGAGTGGCTCTGTTGCAGCCTTTCTCTTTGAAGGAAGGATTAAAGTCCCTTAAGTCCAGTTAAAGAACTTTAAGATCAGTGTACAGGATTTCACCTCTCAGACCTTTGATTTGGCTCTCACTCTTCCCAACTTTTGGTAGGAAGGTTCTGAACAATTTTCTCTCTCAGAACAATTACTTCAGATGCTGGAACTGTGAAGGGACCTTTGGAAAAGAAGAGGCTGGACTGAAGAATCTTTTTCTTCGGTATAATCCACTTTAGTCATGGGGGGAGCACCCTCAGAAAGCTCTGAGAAATCCTCATTTAGTACTAAGCTTCAAAGGTTTGTCTCCCTTACTACTGTTTAAAGGGTTACACAATGCATCATGTTTGAGCTTTCCATACATTAAGCCAACCAGTAGCAGATCTCTGTTAGAATTACATTCTATATCTTGAACTGTTAGGAGGTGGAGGGCGGTTGATTATTAATAGTGTTAGCGGGCAGATATTGGCTGGTCCTTGATTAATTGAAGAAATAGTCACATGATCAGAAACGTAAGAATAAATGCAGCTTTACAAAGGAGCTGCTTTTTTCCAATTGAAGGGAGGCGCATCCTGATGATGGCTGAGTCCCCAGCTTCTCTCTGAATAGTCTGGAGCAAGGAACTTGTTTTGAGGAAGTACTTTAGGGGGAGCAACCCTCTCTATGTGGTCCAAGTCTTAGTTCCTGCCTTGCGTTGATAGGTATGCTTCTCAGCTGGCTCCAGCTGCTTTCTCTCTCCCTCCCTCCCTCCCTCCCTCCCCCCTCCCTCCCCCTCTCCCTCTCCCCCCCTTTCTTATCTTTCACCTAAAAAAAGAAACTTTTACACCGTTAATTTGCTCACCACTTTCTTTTGCTTCTTTTTTATACCCCAGCCACTTCAGCAACTCTGTTTCTCCTTCACTCTTTCTTTCTCCATTCTTTTTTTTTTCTTTTTGCTGCATCTTTCTTCCTCTCTCCACCATCTAGCTTTCATGGTGAGTGCATAGGAAAGGGGAGCACAGCAACAGCTAGAGAAACATTTGAGCCTGAGCAGCACGGAAGGTGCCACTGGACCTCAGCTCTCCCCCCCCGCCAGCAGGCTCCACCAAATAAGAGTCTTTTCTGGAGGGCAAGCAAGAGGGCAGGGAGTCCTGGGAAGTAGTGGGTGAGGGAAATTCCCTCCATTCTGCCCAGATGCACCACAAACACCCAGTCTGAATTGAGCCAGGGTTAAAAGCAGAGGCACAGACTTTAAAACATGAGATGGATGTGAGTGCAGCAGGGCCCTTTGTGATCAGGGGTTACCTCCTACCAGAGTTCTTGGCATGGCTAAGGGACTTGTGAAGCGAGATTTTGTTCTCCATCCAGGTGCAGATGGTTTCAAGAGAAGAGGCTTTCTGGGCACCCCCTATCAGTATTGCCAAGGTGGATGGGCAGGGATTGGGCTGCCAGTCCACTCCTTTCCCCGTGCTCCACAATTGCCACCATGCCTCTAGAGGCCTTGGAAGCAGGCTGCAGCTGCTATCTTTGTTGTGGGAGAAGTAGACCCCAGAAGAGACTGACTGCTTTCACAGAAAGTCTAGGAGCTACAGCTTGGGTTCAGGTGGCCTGCCTTCTATAGAGGGAACAGCTCGCAATTATATCAGCAGCACAGACTCTTTGGACTCTGAGGACAGGAGGATCTTAACTCAGCAGCTCTCCCCACCCCTGAAATGCAGGGAGGACACCTCAGCAGCCTCTGAGATTTGCAAAGAGAGCCAGTTAGTGGATGAGGATTACAAAGGAGAGCAGCATAGCAAACTGTTCTGATGCTGAGGAAGGAGAGCTTTCTTCAGAGGACCAGGACAACCTAGCTGTCCTTCCTTCTGCCATACTCTTCTAGCAAGGGGATTTTAATGTCCTGTTAAGGCAGTTGAGACACTAGTTCTGAGCATGTATACTCAGACTCCAGATCCCAGTTTAGCTCAGGGCAGTGGGGAGTGCTTCCCCAAAGCTAGCAAGTCACTTGCACATGCCCTTTATGGCGTTGGTCCATGAGGAATGGAAGAAGCCTGCTGCTAACAGATTGAATGCAGGTTGCATCAAGGTTGCATCAAGAAGTTCTACATGCTCCCTAACAACATAATGGTCAAGCTCCAGGTCCCACTGGGTGTGTAGCTCCATGTACACAAAAGTTGGAGAGGATTCTCTGAGAGGCAGAGGACAGAAAGGCAGAGACATCACTCAAAGTCCACAAAATAATCTCCCAAGCCCTAAAGGTTGCAGCTTCCATCGTCAAGAGTAGCACTCCTGTGAGCCAAGAAACTCATCAAGATTATCCCCTCTGAGTAAGTCAAAATTATACAAGGCATTGTTAAGCTGCTAAAGGTATTGGCTTTTATGGCAGATGCCATTCTGGATGGTATCCAGTTCTGCTCAGAGGTGCAAGCTGCGTTTATGGCAGTCAGGTGCCAGATGTGGCTAAAGAACTGGAATGTTGATTCCAAAGCCAAGCACAATCTCACCTTTGCCCCATTCCTGGCTACCAAGCCTTTTGGTGAGTCAATTGGCCTAGAACTCTCAGATACCAAGGACAAGAAGAAGGTCCTCATTCAGGGTGAGAAGAAGGAGGACAGGAGGCCTGCCCAGTAAGGTCAGTACTCCTTTCTCTCTTCAAGGCCTAGCTACTTTCCCCATTTTTCCTCCAGACAGAAGGACTTCAGAGGCTTCAGACAACTGGGGAATGAGGGAGAACACCAGAGACAGCTGGTCAGACAGCAGTCTTTCTAGGTCAGTGGAAGATCCCCTGTGGGCTCCTCCAAGAAGAGACAATGCAACAGCCATCAAGCCTGACTCTAACCCTCCAGTAGGGGGCAGGCTTCACGGGCTTATGGAGATGTGGTAACAAACTCAGACTGTTGGGTACTCAACACCTTCAGCCAAGGATACAGAATAGAGTTCGCACAAACCCCTCCAGACTTTTTTCTGTCTCCAAGATCCAGAAAATCTCTCAAGCACAGGCTTTTGCTGGAGACAATTGACCATCTCAGAGTGATGTAAATCAGAGCGATAGAAGAGATGCCTCAGTTGCAGAAATTCAAAGGTTGCTACTCCATCATCTTCCTGGTCCCAAAGAACAGTTTATGTATGCCATCCAGCCAGGGGACTTCCTGGCATCTCTCAATTTAACAGAAGTATATTTGCTTATTGTGATCCATCCAGCACATTCCAGGTTCCTCTGCTTCATCTACACAGGGAAGCATTATGATTACCATGCCCTCTTGTTCAGCCTAGCCTCAGCCCTCAGCGTTTTCACCAAGGTCATGGTGGCTGTGGTAATGGAATGCAGAAGAGGACATGTCCATGTTTAGCCATATTTAGATGATCTGCTGGTGTGTGCAACGTCAGTTTAGCAGGGCCATAAAGTGCTGGACTCGCTGGAACACCATGGCTTCATGGTGCATTGAAGGAAGAGCCATCTTATCCTGGTCCAGAGGATCCAGCATCTGGGAGCAGTGGTAGACACCAGCTCAGGTACAGTTGCTCTGCTCCAGAGAGTACCTGTAGCATCACAATGGCCATTTCTCAAGTAAAGCAGACAAGGAGGGTGGACCTGTGAGCCCTTACAGGATTGGTGCAGGCACACTTCATGAGGAGTATGGCCACCTCAGCAGCTTTTGCAACCAATGCACCATTGATCAAGATTTGCAGGGTAGCTTTACGGAAGATGTGGCCTAGCTTTGTTAGGCATTACAGACTGGATGCCTTTGCCTCAGCTGAGAGTGTCTTTATGTGACAAGTCCTTCAGCAGGTGGTTGATCATTGAGAGTTCCTTTGCCCCAGCACCACCTATCTCAGCTTACTAAGGCAGCTTTTGTGCATCCTGTAATTAGGATGCTCCTCTCCTCTCCTCACTATTGGAAAAAGAACAATTAATCTTATCTCTGAGACAATTCTTTTCAGTGGAATTGGGAGATGGGCATCCTCCTCACCTTGGGTTGGCAGCTGGCACTTGGGCAAAAGTTTGGTTCATCGTTAGTTCAGGATTGGAATGGAACACAGATTACAACTCTAAGGTGGCAGTATCCTTCCTTCCTTGTTTTTTTCCCTCTTCTATAATATTTTTTTCAAAAAAAATGAGAGGTATGAGTACTCTTATTACCTGAGAGAGTATTAACACCTGTTCACTAGTGTAACAGGTTAAGAGATTACTTACTTAGATTCTTTCTGGAGCTTCAAAGCTGTATCACAACTGACCATGTGGAGAGGGTTGCTCCTCCTAGAGGACTCCCTCAAAACAATTTCCTTGTTCCTGCCTATTCAAAGAGAAGGTAAAAAACCAGCCCATAATTAGGATGCTCATCCTCTCTTCCCCTGAAAGGGACCATCTCACAGGTAAGACAAATGATTTTTTCTCATCAATTTAGTGGTTACTTTAATTCAAACTGACATTTAAAAATGTCCAAAAAGAATAAAGGCATGCTTTTCACCAAGTTATACTAATCATGATGGACAAGACAATTCATAAGAACTTGAACATTATACTAGCAGCAGAAATTTGCTACAATTTTGTTGGCAAACATGGATGTTCTTCATGCCATGTCAACTTTGTGTCTGTGTGTCTAGAACAGTCAACCAGTTGACCAAACAGAATTGAAAGATCATTCAGTATGAAGAAAATAGGAGAAAGTCCTGTCTTGAAGTGATGATAGCTGGGTGGCCATAGATAATTTCTTGTCAGTCACTGCCTTGGGAGGGTGCATGCATCTGCAAATAACAGGACAGCTTAATGGGTAAGCTGATTAAGAAAGAACAGAGAGCAGGAGGAATGAGATTGTCATCTTCCATTTCAGGAATTTGCCATGAACTTGCGAAATAGGGTTTCCACATTTAGTGATGTGCCACAGATTCGGACTTTGAAATTTGTTGTCGATGCTTGCAAAATGCTGGAACAGGCGCGAAAAGTAAGTAAATCATTCAGAGAAAGATTGTGGGGAGGCTTCTGTGATGCATGTACTTTGCTTTCATCTTGATTTCTACTGTTCTGTTGCAATTCTTTCATTTTTTGTCCTGAAAATGCCCATTATTTTTCAGAACCATTTTTGAAAGGTTTTAAAAGTTTCTATAATATTCAGAGACAGGAAAACCTGTGTTTGGGAGCAAACCAAAATGAAGAGTGGGTGCTAAACAATTTGAGAAAATTTGTAACCAAATGAGCCATGGCTTTTTGAGGGGTACAAATGTGTTGAAGCCTAACCTATTGTAGCTAACTGGCTAATTCAACAGTAGCACAGAATATCTAAGGTTTGACTGGTAGGGGAATGTTTCAGTTCACAGACTTCTTCTACATACCCAAGTTTGGAGCAGTATTGTGTAACTTTTTTGGGGGGGAAGGGGGTATTAAGAGGCACATTCTTTGTGGGCCTGTGGAGGAAACTGCGTAGTGCCTTGAGAATTGGGAGCATTATTTGGTTTCCAGCATATTTCAAGATTCCCCTGTGTGTTCATGAGCTTCAGGATGCATGACTATGCATTCCCTGTGCATATCTTTATGGAGAATGTTAATTTGCCAAAGCTCCAAAAATGCAGTAATCCATTCTGATGAGATGAAGTAATAACAATGCAACAACTGTGGGCTGTAATCTGTAATTGGGATGTCTAATTTGGGTCTGAAGTACATCTGTGAAACCTTTCAATTTTTAACATGGTCACACCATACCTATGTTGATCCTCATACAGATTTTACATTTCCGACAGGTTCTAGAAATATAAACCTAATTTCAGTAAATATCCATGTACAGATAACATAGCTGTGCCTTCTGTAGAAAAACTATTGGTCTCTCCAGCCCAGTACTGTTGATGCTGAATGGCAGCAGCTTCATGCATGATTCTTGCCCAGCCATATGTGGAGATGTTGAAGATTGCACTGAATGATCTGTGACTCCTCTGAAAAGGAGAGCGTCCTACTGATTTTGACTTATTCCCCAGTCAACCCCAAGTTTTTTCTTTTCTGAATTAATTCTAGGTTGCCCCAGCCGCATGTTCCATTCTGTTTGTGGTTATAGCAGACACAGCACAGAGAAAGAAAGTTAGCTTGGCATTATGTAATAGTAGTAACTAGTAACTGTTTTTATTGTGTGTGTATGCAAAAAAGAGAAGAAAAAAAATCAAAGCCACACAATAGAATTTTCTGTTCCTCTCCTTCTTCCTGCAGCTCTTGTCCCTCCAAATATGTTCTAAAGTATTCTGCAGACTTCTACAGAAGATTTGGGAAAGGCATTCCCCACCCCCCAACACCATTCTGCTAACTAAAGTGTTCCATTGGCTGAGGAGCATTAAGTGGTTTCCACTTTCTTCCCACTACTCTCTCTATAATATGGTGGTGTGATATGTGTTCTCTTTCAGGTACTAGCTTATTCCTGTGTGTACAGCTACTATAATCAAGATACTGAAAAGATGGATATCATGGAACAGCAGTCAGAGAACCTGGAGCTCCACACCAATGCTCTGCAGATCCTTTTGGGTCAGTAAAAGTAATTGAGTCAATGGTGCCGTGTGGAAGACTGGCACTGCCTTTGAAAAACAGGTCCATAGAATGCTGATAGTGGGCAATAGAGATTATTGGGAATGTTTGGGAAAGAAATGAGTATTTCTTAATTGCCATCACATTAGATCACTGCCATCCATGTAACTGGGCTGGCTTTTATCCCTGTGGCATGTGAGTTTCTAAAAGCTTAGTTATATAATTTTTAATCAAGCAAAAGTATTGTTTTTCTCAGATCGTTCTTTGATGACACTTTGGTCTGCGCATGTTTTTACCCGATAGTGATTTCATGATCAGCTCAGCCAGTCTTCCCCAGTCTGAAAAGCATTAAATAATAGATCTATGAAAAGCTGTTTATGAAGTTTTTGCAGCTGAAATAAACTACCAGCCATCTTGCAAGCTTGTATTCTGTTCGGGATGGGATGCGGACTTCTATCAGACAGCAAGTTGCCAAGGTGGAGACTACTGGAGTTTCAAGACTTGTTTCCAGCTTGAGTCCTATATGTTGATATGCACGTCCTTGTTTGGCCCCTCTCTCCTCTCTTTTTGCTGTCAGGCAAAGACCTTTTTCTTTAAACAGATGTTCAGCTTTTAAGCTCTTGATGAGCTTTTAATTGGTTCCAACAGAAAGATTTTTAATGAGTGTGCTTTACTATGTTTTGAATGTGTTTTTAACGGTTTTAAATTAATGTTTTAATAGGAGTGGTATCATTTTTTAAAAAATACTTTTGTACTGTATATTGTTCTAGTGATTTTGTTATAATTTAGATGGTAAAATGTTTTGGGTCCCATATTGGGAGAAAGGCAGGGTATAAAATAAATTAGCCAGAAGTATACTAGGGTTGATGACCCCTCCCCCTTCTTGGGAATGCAGCTGTAATATACAATGCAAAGTAGGAGTATTATGTTCTTCTATGATGGGGGTTATATCCGTTTAACTCTTTTATGTACTGAGCCTGGATGTGTCCATAGTTGCTTCTGTTGTTTTCTTCAACTGATCCCTTCTTTACTCTCTGTCTCTGTCCATTATAGCCAGCAGGACTTTTTACTTCATAACAAGCAAGAGAGGAGGGTGAGCAAGTGGCAAGGTGAAAAATGGCAGGTTGAACTCTTTTTTGTCCATTTATAGGAATAAGTCCTTGGTAGCAAAACAAGAGAAAAATGGAGCAAGGGAGCAACACTATTTTGCTTTGCAGTTCTAGATTTGAAAAATTGCGCCCAGTGAATGAAACCTGTCTGCGTGTCTGCAACTTTTGTGGATTAGCTGATTCGGCTTTACTTGTGGTTGCTTCTGCTTTGCCCAAAGCCTGAAAAATACTGTTGTTTTGGCCATTTTATTTCAGAAGAAACATTGCTGCAGTGCCAAGATCTTGCTTCTTCCATTCGTCTGCTCAAAGCAGAACATTTTAATACCGGTCTAGAGTTGGTACGCAGGATCCAAGAACGACTCCTTGCAATTTTGCAGCATGCTACACAGGTGAGGACTATATTTTTCCAGCAAGAGGCAAAATGATAGTTGAAAAGCATATCTGGCTTTTTAATTGGTGTCATTTGTTTAGGAGGGAAACTTTTGGTGCCAACATCTGACCTTTCTTTTACATGGCAGGATTTCCGAGTGGGGTTCCAGACCCGACAAGGCTCTGAACAGAGGGAGATGAAGTTATCCAATGTGCCTAATGCCACTTCTGCTTATAAAGAGTGAGTTTTCTGCATGGGTGTGATTGGGACAATAGGACTAGGTTGTGACACATTTTGTTTTCCTAATGAGAAATGCAGTATTGTTCAGGATAGCATCTAGTGCAGTGGTTCTCAACCTGTGGGTCCCCAGATGTTCGTGGACTTCAGCTCCCAGAAGCCCCAACCATTATGGCCAATGCTCAGGGCTTCTGGGAGCTGAAGTCCACGAACATCTGGGGACCCACAGGTTGAGAACCACTGATCTAGTATATGGGTGTGGGTAACTGAAATATTTATCCTTGTTGCCTGGGTGATGCCCTTGTTTCTACTCTATGCTGTATCTCTTGTAGAGTTCAATTTTCCATTTTCTACAATAGGCTAGGCAGATTGAAAATTCTCAGATACTCTGAAAGAGTGATCCAGTGTGTAATCTTTTGAAACAAAAAACGCAGTCTTGTGAGCAAGAGGAGAAAACTCTCTTTGTATAACCCCTTGGACATTATTGAGTGTAATAGATAGATGTGTTGATCCTGTTTTAGCTAGACTCATGGTGGTAGTTCAAACATAGGATTTCCTAATGTTTGAAGACCTAGTCATATTCCCCCAAAGCCATGTAACTTGAAACAATACATGTTTTTCAACATCATATCCATTGGGTCTTGGGACAACACGACTGTGGCAATTGTAGATACCAGCTTTTAGCAAAGTGTTCAGCTCAAAATTCCTGGAGATATGAGACTTGCTTGCAGCATGTTTGTTCTTTATCTGGCAAGGGGGAAAAGATCCAAAGGCTGTTGAGAGTTAGAGAGTTCTTCCCTAAGAGAAGTACCTGCTTCATAATGAGTAAGCACCAGATGAATGGTTATCAAGTGCACTGACTGCTAAATTTATTTTTCCACAGACTGGTTTTTGATGAGGCATCTGATTCACCTGACACAGATGATGGCAAAGAAGAGGAGGAGGAAGATGAAGATGAGGAGTATGTCCCTGAATGGCAAGAGGAGTATGATGATGAAGATCTTGATGATGACAATATTTCCTATGATGATGAATCAGAAAATCTGGAGAGGGATTCTTTCTTCTTTGAAGATGACGCGTATTAGGGTTAGCCTTCTGGCACTCTAAATTCACCACAAAGAATTCTGGAGGAAAATATCTTCTATCAGTGACAGCCCTGTTCCTGCTGCATTCTGTACTCGGCTTCTGTCAAGGTCAAAGCCAGCAGGGAGAGGACTAGGTTTCAGTCAGGTGGGAAGGAGTTGTATGAGAGTTTACAGCAAGGGCACTTTTCTTTTGGAGATGGCTTCCTTGTGATTTCTGATAAAATTTATGAGGCTGCTGTGCCTGGTTACATGTGAACTTCATCAGCTCTTCACAGAAAGAGCAGTCACTGAGACCTGCATCATTCTTCATACTCTTTATGCCCCACTACTGGCCTTGAAAGATTAAAGGAGTGCCACATGTCACTGGTGTGTGTGAAAGGTTGCACACCCGTCTTGCCTGTACTCTCTGTACCTTATTGCCCATTTGCTACTGTTATGCAGAAACCCTGCCTTGGCGAAACTTCCTTGATTTTATAAACTTGCCCAACAGTGACAAAAAATCCAAGAAAAAGTGAAAATACAGCCTTATGCTTTAGCCCAATGACTTTTATTTCCCAGTAGTAATGTTCCATCAGGCACATAGATGGAAATACCAATGCATGTGTGCACATTATACATAAAATCTTCTTATGGACTTCTTATGTCTGTAAGAGCAGTTCTAATTTCTGTTCTACCACAAGTCGAGAAACTAAGAGCAATGCTTTTCATTTCACTGCAGTATACAGCACTCTACTGGATTTGAGTGCACGGGGGGAAAGTTTCTGTCAGGTTGCAGAGAAGGCAGATTAGGTGGTTTAGGTCATAGTGAATGTTTGGAGATGAGTGTTAGTGAAATTGTTAAAACGGAATGTCCAAAATTGAGCAAAAGTGACCTGTTCTTGATGTGACAGGTGGTTCTTTGGGTTGCCATTGCTCGGAATGGACATAGTTTTATGTGCATCTCTTTCATTGAGAGGCAAGTTTTCTGTACCTTTTTTTTTTTTTTTGGGTTTCCCTTTTTCATTGGAATCATTGTCTTCTCTTCCTGTAGATGGGAATTCTGCAGGATGTAGAGGTTCAGAGGTTCGTATATATAATATAAATATATATATATATATATATATGCGCAGAAGCTGAAATTGTTCAGATTATTATGCTTTATCTTTTCTTGAAAATGAAAAAGAATCCTGACAGAACAAGATTATACAACTTCTGTTTATGAAATAAACAGTTTTTCTTCTATTATTGTCTTCACTGTGGTTTTCTTCTATTCTGCTTCTTGCAGTTTCCCAAATCTTGTTTTGTAGCATCAAGATTGATGTTATAAAGGAAGCAGGATTTCTGCTGAAAGGAACCACATGTCTCATCCTGTTGCTACAGTTTTGCTCAGCTTCCCTGTCATAGCACTACTTTATGGTTTGGTGGTTGTCAGTGGAACTGGGAAGGCAATGTCACATCATGTATTCCTTAATGTGATAGTACTGAGAAGATACAGGGTTGCTGTATTTCCTCACAATAATGCATATCAACTGGCTTCAAGTCTCTTAAAAAAAAAAAGAAACAGAGAGAAGTCCACATTCTATAGAAGTTTAAACATTTGTGCCACAGTGCCATTTAAGAAGCTAGGAAATTTTATAAATATATACGAGTTTTTATTATAATTGTAGACTTTTATAATGTTATCATTAATGTTATAATTAAATTCAGGGTTATAAAATATTCAGGGTGTTAAAAATACAGTGTTTATGTACCTTATTTTTAGTTCTAAAATTAAATTTCCTCTCCCACCAAACTTACCAGTAACACAGTTCTTGTCTTTCCAGTGCACTAATATACCATTTTTCAGCTCCTCACAGTGTAAAGCATGAACTACAGATAAAGTAGGCCTTCTAAATATGTTAGGGATGAACATGTATATAATATGTTGAACAGATGAGGAAAATTAATAAATTTTGGATAGGGGAGAGATGAAGACTGCAATGAAATAGAAAAAGTGACAATAAAGTAAATCCTGCGCTGAGCAGTAGCAACTTAGTTTAAAAGATTATTTATACACAACTACAGCTAGCATGGTTTAGTGGTTTGAGTGCTGGACTATGACTCTGGAGACCAGAGTCTGAATCCCTGATTAGCCATGGAAACGTACTGGGTGACCTTGGGCAAGCCACACTCTCCCAGCCGCAGAGAGAAAGGCAAAGGCAAAGGCAAATCCCCTCTGAACAAATCTTGCCAAGAAAACTCTTTGATAGGTTCTCCTTGGGATTGCCATAAGTTGGAAACAAAGGAACACAAAAACAACAAAGTAGTGGAAATCTGTTAAGTAAGAAAGAGTGAGAAGACAGACTATCTTACAGTAAGACAGAAATACTGAAGATGTGCCAGAAAGTGACCTACAGACTAGAACAATAACAACTAGTAGCTCTGCTTCTCTTTCTACTAGGTCACACTTTAGGTGGTGATTACATGCAAAATGTATTGCAAAGCAATTATTCTTTTTTCTTTTTATCTGTTCTTTCATATTAGTTTGGTTTGCTTCCAACACTTCTGAGTGGTTACTTTGGTTGAAATTCATGAGTGGCAGAGTAAATTCTGGGCCAAAGACCTTAAGAATGGCTATCATCTTGGATCAGCCTGAAAATAAAATATTGCAAGATTGAGTGAGAAGTATTTGGAACTCTTAAAGAACAAGCATTGTGAGTCTTTTAGTTCTTAACTTGGATTATGTCCTCTGATGACATTCTTGGCTTCATTGTTCTTAAAATTTAAATCCTGCTCTCCATTGTCCAGCTGGCATTCTCGGCAGTTTTAAAATTCTGATACTATAGACATTTTTGTACAAACTGTAGATCTTCTTAATATACTAAGAATAAGGATGTATTCTTGATTACATATAAAAAGATTTTTAGAATTTGATTTTGGAATATTTGACCCATAAGTATCAGATTTAAGAGGAGAGATCAACTCTGCCACATAAGTGCTTTCTATTGTCAATGGTGCTGTTTTGTGGATCGTGACATTACAGAGTAGTGAGCAAAGTCAAAGGGACCTTATGAGTCCCAGCTTTGGTTGCCTGTTTGTCTTTCAGTTAGAAGTTGCTTCTCAGTAGCTCACATAGGAGTTACGACACTTCTTCTTGACTTAAGCATAATTTAAATGTGTGGCAACCCATGTGTTGCTAGACTCCTATTCCATCAACTCTAGCTAGCCTAGCTAATGGTCAGATGGTGGGAACTGTAGTCAACATGTGGAGCATCACAGGTTCCTGCCATTGTTTATAATTGAACTCCTGTTACTGTCTCAAATTAGGAGGTACTGAAAGTAAATAAAAAAAATAAATAAAAGAGCTGTATGCATTTTCCACACAGAAGATAATTAGAAACCCTTTTAGGGTGTTTTGAACTGGATGAGAGCGAATAGGTCAGTCACAAAAACTCAGCCAGCTGCCGCTTGCAGTGTGGTGTAGTGCTTTGTGTTGAACTATGACCCTAGAGACCAGGGTTCAGTTCCCTGATCAGCCATGGAAACCCGCTGGGTAACTTTGGGTGGGTCACATATTCAGCCCCATAAAACCCCATGATAGATTCACTTGTGGTTTGCCGTAAGTTGGAAATGACTTGAAAGCACACAACAACATCTGAAGCGGCACATTCTCATGCTTACTACTTTATTTCTGTAAGTGTTTGTGCTTAAACCTGCTTTGAATACATTGTTGCTCTCTGGAAAGGATAGTGTGTGAACACTCTTGATACACTTTCATTTCTTTGTGGTGGTTCGAGGACAATCGTGATAACTTTAAAAAAAATCATTATTTTAGTACATTATGGTTTATTTTAAAAGTCGTTTTAGTGTTTTTTTAATGACCAGTGTGTAAATCTGGAATGCTGTTTTTAAGCTAAGATTTCTTAAAGGGGTAGGTGGGAGGCAAAATGATCTGTGCTTATTGATGCAGAATAAAGACATCTCTCAATTGACGAAGAAGCTCTTTTTTATGAAGTCTTTTTATTCCTGCCCTTCTCTCCATTTTCTTCATTGTCTTCTGTCTAGCTGGACATTTTTTGCAGCACCAGCACTGAGAGGAAGGTGAAGGAAGGCTGGGAAATAGAGATTATGTTGCCAGGTTGCAGCAGCATGGCTTCAGTAAATAAAACTTGAGTTGGGAGAGAATGGGATCCTACTCTAGCTGATCTTACTGTAGCTGTGTGAAGTGGGCAAAGTAAACAGCAGTTGCCTCCAGAACATCTTACTGAACATGAGTGAATAGGAGAACAGAGGAAAAAAAGGGGAAGGAGGATAGCCTGCCTCACCACTTACCCCCGGCAGGTTGAAAAAGCATAGATTTGTAAGCGTTCTAGCCACTGAACTAGAAATCATAAGAGAAATGGACACCAGTGAAAGGAAAAATTCATCCCAGGATGCATTTTGGAATAAGCTTTGAAGTGGTTTCTACAAGGTAGAATATACTTTGTTTAATTATGCAAGTCTTTCTTTGTTATTTCAATTCGCATGTGCTCATTATTAGCACGGAATAAAATTTGCTGAAAATTGTAGAACTGCTCTTATTTTTCTGTTATGTAGGAACCCAGTCCTATTCTTTCCATGCTATTTCTCCCTCAGGTACAAAATTTACTGTTAAAGAAGTAATGCCTCGGCAACACATTTACTTCATTAACTGAGGTATACTTGTAGTGGGGATTTTGTGACTTCCAGACGTTCTTGATCTGCTTCTCACAGCATTCCTCACCATGGAGCCGGCTAAGGCTGTTGGAGTTAAAGTCCAGCACCTTTCCACCCAGATCTTGAATAACGCTGCACGCACATCCACCACCGTAAATCTCTTTTATGAACTCGTGGCATTTAATGCAAGGCATTGCCCATGGTGGCATGTAGCTTTGGAGTCAGCTTCCCAAGGGTTTTAATAATAATAATATCCCATTGGTTGCCCTAAGGTATAGAATACATTTTCCTATACAATTTCCTTTAGTTTGTCCTGCTTTTATTGCTATCACTTCATATGGTATTTTAAATGCCTTCATGGTGCAACCACTGATTTAGAATGGAATCCCCACCTTGCTCATGGGTGGACACACAGAAGTTAGGGATCACATCATTTATATCCCTGCAGACAACATATCCAGATGCCCTGATTTTGTGTGTGTGCCTCAATGCTCCATTCTCCTTATATTTAATTATGGTGAGTTATAAAACTTCTTTGACAAAAGTGCAAGGTTTTGATTACAACCCACACAAGACAATCTGACACCAGTGAATTGTAGTTATTTTTATTTATAGCCCACCTTTTTCCTAGTTTGGGGACTCAAACATAACTAAAACAGTTGAAACAGGCTAAAAAGAATCACAACGTACAAAAGTTTAAAATGTAGTTACACTCTCTAATCAAAACGTGTCAAGAACTGGAAACGTTGAAAGGAAAACAGCAAATGGTGAAACCCAGCCGATTATGTAAGCGGACGCGTTGCAACAATACTCACCACCCTTCCTGAGGGAATCTGTTACTGCTGGGGGCATTCTGTGGGGCAGGCTGTTCCTTTGCCCGCCTGCTCACTACTTTCTTCCAGGAAGCTTGGCAAAGGTGTGGCACAGATTGCCTCCGGCAGCACTTAAACGCCTAGGGTTAGGCTGGCCACGAAGCATTAAGGACAAGGTGCCCCCAGTGGTGTCAGATTACCACGTGTCAGCGCGATCAGAACCTTGCAGGGGAGATCTATCTATCTATCTATGTGTGTGTATATATATCTGTATATCTATATATTACCTGAGAATGTGCGCAGCGTGTATTGGTGGGGCGGGTGTGGCTCAGCATTACTGGCACGGGGAAGTGGCTGTTGCAGCCGTCCCCGCGCCGGTGCTGCTGGAGGGCACAGCCGCTGCAGCGTGCCGGTGCCGGATGTGCCGCCCGAGGTCCCGGCGCGAGCCGGCGAAGGGTGGGGCGGCGCTGCGGCGGCGGCGGCGGCGGCGGCGGCTCCAGCTGATGTCAGGCTGCTGCTGCTGCTGCTGCGCGCGCGGTGCATTGTGGGCGAATCCCGCGACCAGCGCCGCCGCCGCCGCCGCCTCTTCCCTTCTCCCTCCTGCCGCCGCGGACCGTCCCCGAGGCCAGTGCGGGAGGGGGAGAGGATGCTCCCCGGGCGGCCCCGAGAGCCGCAGGCAAAGCGCCAGACCGGGCCGGGCCGGGCCGCGCCAGCGCCAGCGCCAGCGCTCCACTCGCCACCGGTGCCGCACTGACGGACTGACTGAGAGCAGCTGGGAGGGGATGCACCGCCCTCGCCAACGGCTGCGGCAGGAACCAGGTGAGCGCGCGAGGAGGCGCGGTGGTCGCTGCCACGCCGCGACTTGGGCGGGGGGAGGGATGATCGAGGCGGGAGGGCGCCGCCACCCCCTCCGAACAAACACTCGGGGGGTCGGGAGGGACCGGGGCCCTGCGGTAAGGGCCCTGCCTAGACCTTTCAGCTGAAGAGTGTGAGTGTGTGGTGGTGGTGGTGCATTGTGGGAGTTGTAGTTCCTTCTTTTTCCGGGAGGGAGAAAGCGGGGTGAGGGGCGGGGGTGTGTGAAAAGAAACGAGGCTCAGCACGGCAGGGATTTTTCTTTAAAGCTCCCAGGATGCCCCGGGGGCGGGATTGACGGGACGCTCGGCCAGTCGCGAGTGGAAGCAGCCCCCGGGTCGTGAAAACGAGTGGCCCAAGCGGGAGGCGAGTTTTGAGCGAGCTGCAGTGCGGGCAGAGGGATGAGGAGAGGGGGGCGGGGCCTCGCCGGGGCGGGCGTCGCGCCTTACCTGGGGGACCCCTCGCGGTGGGGGAGGGGAAGCTGACTTTCATCGCCTCAGGGGACGGGCGGGGCGGGGCGGGGCGGGGTAGGTGCCCTTGAATGTAATTGGGCTTTAAAAAGAAAACAGTGTAATGGGTTTGGAGGGGCGTACACGGCCAATTTTTTTATGGGTCACACTGGGTCGTTTGGGTTCTTTTTGAAGTAGAGACAACGCGGGTGCAAATCATAGTCACAGAGCTGGAAGAGACCACAAGGGCCCTCTCCTGCCATGTAGGAAAACACAATCAAAGCATGCCCTGTGGAGGTTGAACTGTTACGAGGTGGGGGAAAGGTGTTGACTGTCTGGGTTATGGACAGTTTCCCCTTGACATTTGCAAGACAGAGATGTTTGCTCTTTATGAAAGTATAGGTAATATCCCTTTTAGAGCAATTTTGAGCATTTTTGAGGCATGCGTCCCATCTGATCTTGGAAGCTAAGCAGGCTCAGCACTGGTTAGTACTTGGATTAGAGACTGCCAACGAATTCCAGGTGCTGTAGGCTGTATTTCAGAGGAAGGGACTGGCAAAGCCACCTCTTTAGTATTCCTTGCCTAGGAAAACCCTATGAAATTCAAGGGGTCACCATAAGTGAACTGGTGACTTAAAGGCATATGCACACAATAATTACTCTAATGTGAAAAGCAAGGGAGTGGTGATGGCAATTTTGCTCTTTGCTTATTTCTGGCCTGCTCACCTCCCTGGTCTGAGGTCTCCTTTCAGAAAGTTGGTTGCATATGCTCCTGTACTATAATTAATATAACATAACAACACTTTGGGCTTTCTTATGTGAATGATATTTTAAAATTCATGGATGTGAACACTGTTTACTTATTAGTGCATTCTAATTGCACTGTATAAACTCTGAAGGTAGTGGAACAAATAAAGAAATTACTTAATTTGAAAGACTACATTAGAGTAGGAATTTCATATGGTAAAGGATGGTTACATAAGGTGAGGCTGAGGTGGTTGCAGCTTAGTTAAAGGAAGAGGCCTGGAGTAGGAGGAATAACAAAGACATCCTGGTTAGTAAAGGATATTACTTGTAAGCGTGAGTGTAGCAGGAAATTCACAGACACCGGAGAGAGAATGTGTTGAAAGGGACTGACGGGCAGTATGCCTGAACAGAATGTAGAAATTTGCTACAACAAGACGTTTACCTCGGTGAAATCAGAAACTGTGTGTGATAGTCATACAGTAATCTCAGGTGCCCAAGCTGTTGGTTGAAATGGGATGATAACATCAGGTCTTGTGCATACTATAAAGAAAGGTAATAAAAGTAGGCTAGAGAACTCATTTATCCCAGATATGAACACTTGCAGCAATCATGAAGAAGATAAACATTCCAGGAGGAGAAACGTTAAGAATGAAGAATTTGAGGCCTCTGCTGCCTTTGAGATTGATCTTCTGTGCTTATAAATTCAAAGCCTTCTTCCCTCATTTATTTTGACTGCTTTGTGTATAAGTCATTGCAGTCTCTTCTCCATCTCATACATCAGGTATCTTATATTACCTAAATGGTGGCCTATTAAGGTCTGGCTTTCTAGGTTTATCTTGTAGCTCTGTTTTGAATGCTTTTTTAATTGCCACATCCTCCTTGAAATATGATGCCCTGCTATGAATAGGATATGCCGAGAGGATTATATCTATACACAGTCTAACTTCCTGAGTTTTGAATTTCATGCTTCCCCTCTGGACTTTGGCTTAGGGTAAGTCATTGTTGAGAGGTACAAATATCATATGATCTGGTGAATGTATGGACATCATTAGGTCATGGTCCATCCAACCCAGTATATTTTTATGTCAGATCTTGATGAACCAAAAATTTTCAACCACCTAGAAAACTAATTTTGTCTTTTGCCACTAATTATTAGTTCCTAATACTCTTTGGATGTTGGCAACAGTGCAACATTTGAAAGAGTGCTTTGAGCATCATAGTTTAATGTTTCAGTCTTTTATTGATTAATTGGTTACTGTTTGAATGGCTTGTGCTAGGGGGCTCATTACTGCTGTGAGTTTAAACAAAATAATTTTATCACCATGATAACAAAAGTAGGATCTGAAGAGGTTTTCCCTACCTTGCATTTTGACACAGTTTCTTAAAGCAAAATTTGCTGGTAGCTGTGTAGAATCCAGTCTCACAGACATGTAACTCTCAAAATGTTAGAAAAGACATTTATGAGGCATTTATATGTAGAGTACTTTGCTGTCAGTTCTTAAAAGGGCACAGTAAATTTGGAAAATATATGTCCCCTTCCACAGAAATGAAAGTATCAGATGGATATATTTTATCTAAAACACAGGATATTTTTATATGCTAAGATGGGCATTGGTTCACCTAGTTTAGTACTGTGTATACATTGATAACCAGCACTTTGGGGTGGGCAACATGGTCTTCCAAATGTTGTTGGAATGCTACATCCATCAGTGCTAGCAAACATAGGCGGTGCTGAGGGTTGATGGGTGCTCCTGTATAACAGCATAAGGCAGGTCGCTCATTAGATAAATGAATGGAGTAAAGGTTTATCATAATAGCCAAAGGCATACAATAATTTTTTTCTATATAACATAGTATTTTTATTGGGATGAAGCAAAGGGCATAATAATACGTACAAGCTCTCAAGATCTCCACATAGCCCAATGACATACAGTAGTCAAGATATATCAGCTTTATCTCCGTGAGCTTCAGAAATAACAAAAGAATTGGGTTTGCCATTAATTCTAATCTTTCTTCAGAACTAGGCATCACTGTTCCAACAAGTGTTTATTTAAGCCCCCAGGTAGGCATTGGAGATATAACTGGCATGTTTGAGGAGCAGAGGTAGATTTCTTTCCTTGTGAATTAATTTCTAAGGCTCATATGCTATTTCTTTAGGTTCTTTTACTATGATCAGGTTAAATGACTTTACCTCCTTTCTCTTTATAGAAAACCATTTGGTTGGGTCCAGACTGAATGACAATAACAGTAGAGCCTTTTAAATCAGTGGGACCTAAATTAGTAATGAGTGTTCTTTTAGTAAGTCTACTTTAAGCACAACTTAATTCTGGATCCATCCCATCCTGTGACAACTACAGTAACCATGTGTAATGGTTAGTTTCCTTTAGTCCCTATTTTCTGATTTAAATCTGATGTCAAAGATTTAATTTAAATACACAGAGCATTGAAATTTGCTCCCTCATGGAGCTATTGTTAGCTGACAAATATGTCAAAAAAGAGAGGAAATAGTTTATCTGAAAAGCTTTTGATTTCAAGAGATGAAGTCTTAGATCAGACTTAAAGCTCTTAATAGAGTTGGCTACTAAGCTTGAGGGAAGAAATGGGGCATTTGAAATGGTGATTTCTAGAAAAAATATACTCTGTTGGTTTTCAGAAGATCTTATTTAAGGTCTTATACTTTGCATGTGAGTCATACTAATGTTCTATTCATAATAATGTTCTATCTGGTTTCAATTTTCCACAGTTTCAGGCCGAGAATCATACCTTGTGCTCTTATTTGAGATCCTTGAGTGATGGATGGAATGATAGAAAAGTGGAATCTCAGGTCTTCTCCATGCAAACCTTAGAATTACAACTAAATTAAATCTGTTTACAGCTACATTAACTCCCATTCATTCCAGTGTTTCAAGACTAGGTATGACTAAGTCTAGATCCAATCATATGGGTCTGAATTTTATTCACAGAAGCAAAAATTAGTAACATCCCCATTAATTTATACCTAAGATAGTATATATATGAATATTTTAGATAAGAGACCTGAGTTATCTAAAGCAGGAAATTAGGGGGATTTCTAAGTATGTATGGTTAGATTTCTTTGCCCATGTTTCTCCTACTTCACTGAGCGAGAAGAACTCAGTGGGACTTAATTCTGAGTTGACATTCTGTCACTGAGCTTTCATGAGCCTCTTGAGTTCTTTGTACTAACAGTCAGGAAAATCTCATTGTTGCAATAGTATAGAACCTCTTTCGTGGATTATCCTTATGATCAGTCTGGAGAGAAGCATGGAGGATAGAAGGACCCTTTAATAAAACTGATTAACAATTGATCTTCACTTTAGTATTTTGCCAATTTGTGAGGCAGAAGATTGAGCTAGTTGAGGAGTGGGAATTTTGTAGGCCTCCCTCCAGATGTTGCTGGGCTGCAAGTCCCAGTATTTCTCACCCTTGGCTATGTTGGTTAGAGCTACTGAGAGTTATAGTTCAATAGAATCTAAAGGGTCACACAGTTCCCTCTCCTGGTTTAGCTAGGAATTGTGCAGGACTGAAATTTTGCCATTCTAAGAACCTGTGTGGTGTAATGCTTTGAGCATTAGGCTGTGACTCTGGAGACCAAGGTTCTAAGCCTTGCTCAGTCATGGAAACTCACTGGGTGACCTTGGGCAAGTCTTGCTTTTTAAGCCTCAGAGGAAAGCAAAAGCAAGCCCCCTCTGAACATACCTTGCCAAGAAGAAAAATTGTGATAGGTTCACCTTAGGGTTGCCGTAAGTCAGAATTGACTTGAAGGCACACAACAACAACAACAAAGTGCAAATAAGTTTTGTGGCCACTTTGTTTTTAGTCTGTTAACAGTTGTAAATGTGTTTCTGCTGCTTCTGACAGTGGCTCCTTCATTAGTTGTTTGCCAAACTTTTTACAGTTTCTCATTGTTACGAAGTAGTATTCAGTTAGAATCCAGAAGAGAGGCGTACTCTGTGAGAGTGTTAAGAGTCTCCAGCTTATATTGATTTGGTGATGTGTATCTGTCTTCCTACAGTTGGAGACTGAAATACTCAGGAAAGATTTCTTCACTTCTTGAGGTGTAGGTCAGTGAAAGTTTTTGTTCTTTCTTTCAGTGCATATGTTCATATCTTTTTTTTTAAAGTACACAGGTAGTGGTTGATTATGCTAAAGGAGACAATCTGAATTCTACTCTAATAAAGGTGAATATTGCAGCCTAAGGCCAAATTGGACATGACTGAGAAAATCATACTGGAACAGAGAGGATTGCATTAATTCTTCCAATGTTATTTTCCCAGTTGAAGTTCTTCTAAAGATGCTGCATGTATAGAGAAGAATATCAAAGTCCTAGATAGATCCTTTCCCCCACTTCTGTGAAACTAATATAATGCACCTGCCGTATATGCACATGTTCTGTTCTGGGAATACCCATGTAAAACAAAAACCACGAGTGTCACATCCCATTGTAGTTAATGGATGCAACATGTGCATCCCAGTGCCTCTGTGGGCACATACCCATCACATCCATTGACTATAATGGGAGCAGTACTTCACACAGCCTTGCATTTGTGTGTGCAGAGGTTGAGCCAGAAGAGAGTGCACTGTAGCAGCATTTAGGGTGGGAAGTTTAAATGGGAAGACAGTTTACCCTTCACCTACCTAGTAATCTGCAGAACTATTTGGAGCTGGTCTTTCCTTCTCCTTAAGATTAGAGATTGTGATAATGCATTTTTAAGTCATATCTAGTTTGGCACCTAGATAAAACTGGCAAATGGAATAAATGGTCATAATTTTCTTATGAGAATTGTCAGTTTTTCACTGTTTTCCATAATGTATGCTTTTGCTACTTTTGGAGATGGGCACAAATACTGAAGCCCTTGCCCAGCCTCTGAAAATCTTATTCTTGATTTTAGCAGTCATTGCTGATTCATCTTCAATAATATCTTTGCAGCACAAAGGAATAGAATTATTCTTAGCAGAACTAACATTCTGGGGAGATGCTTTGGTGTTCCCCACTACATTTGGTACCTTTTACTGTATTCTCAATGGAATTGCAGAGTACACTGCCTCCCCCACCAGCTTGCAGCCACAGAAAAAGTGCTGATGAATTGTTAACTAGCAGTGGACTGAAAAATTTGTTAATATTAGATGTTCTACCTATCTCCAATTTTGCCCGTGCAAATTGCACAATCTTTATGTTTCTCAGTAAGCAGAAGTCCTTCTCCGGCAGCTCATTGCTGGTCTTTGAATGCACAAAATCTCATTCAATGAGCTCCGCATATTTTTTCAAAGACTGAACTTTTTCAAAGATAGGATTTTGCAGTTTATCTATGTTGGGTTTTTTTCCAGCTCAGTGTTATTTATTCATTTTTCTCTGATGTAAGTTTTTTAATATATGTGCAATGGCTACAGGAGAAGAAAGTGTTTAATTTTCCTTCAGCTATTTGAGGCCATTTTATACTCTATTAAAATTGTCACATTTAAGGAAAAAAAACCCTCCTACTTGAGGAGGTGTGCTTTAAATCTGCCATAATATGTTCAAATAGGTGTCCTCATTGGGTTGGAATCTTTGCCTTCTCCACAAATAAAGCGGAATTTGAAGACTGGAAATAATACAGTATTATCACATCCTTGTAAAAAAAAATGACTAGCAATTAACTTAACTTGGAACTTTGCTTGCACAAAGTAGTTCCGAAGTGCACTGCTAAATTGTGATGGTTTTTACTTCTTGAACTTAACATGTCTCTTGTATAAGTGATATAAAGTTATCCATTCCTTTTAACTGCAGATGCTGGAGATTGTTTCTGGGACCTTCAGTGTACAAAGTATGCATTTACCACCAAGCTTTGATTCCAAACATTTAACAGAGATAGGATCCAAGAGGGTCTAGATGACACTTGTTAGAGACTCCAGAGCTGAAAGCAGCTACCTTACGTTCTGCAGCTTAGTCTAGTAAACAGCCTGAGAGACTGGTACTCCTGGAACTGAGTGAGCTACCCTTAATATAACACATTTAGACCAGACTTTGAGGTGCCACTTTTTCTAGCTGAGATACAAAAGTATGTTCTACTAGGATTAATTTTTAAAGAGGTTTTAAAATTATACCAATAAAAATACTTGATTAAAAACCACAGCCTTGGTTATAAATGGAATACTTAATACTGTTAGGTCATGCAGTAATATTTGTTTTCTTGGTATATCTTTTAATGCCAAATTGTTGTAGCATGTAGATCCGATATTCATTTTATGTTGCCTGTAGAATCCTGCAAGAAACCTGACAGCTTTAAAGTTTACAAACAGGAAGTGGGAATTTAAAGTTTATTAACATGAAGTAAATGTGTACCTTTTAATAGGCATCTTTTGAAAAAATCAGTCATTTTAAGACTCAGTCATAATTTTAAAACAAAGGGAAATCATCATGGAATGAAGGTATATAACAGAGGCAGAACCAGGGTAAATTTCAGGAACAGATACAAGGGATCCTCTCAGCTGAGGCTTGGATGAGGATCCCAGCTGGAACTAGTGTGGAACATCAGGAACGGAATCAAAATCTGAGAAAGTTATGAAGAAGAAGAAGGAAGTGCAAATAAAAGACTAAAAGTAGGACTAATTCTTAAGACAGGAAACAGATGGAATATGAAGCAGAAGGGACTGAAGTACAGTTAGCCCTCTACATTTGTGGATTTCACTTTTGTGGATTTGATTATTCACGGATTGTTTGTTGTCAGCTTTGCTGCTGCCCTGTGCCATTTTAAATAGGGACTGAAGGCCTTATGAGACTGAGAAACTGAGAATGAGGCTAGTAAGTCCCTCTTAATAATGGTGTGGGGCAGCAGTGGAGGTGGCAATGAACCCCACCAGCCACCCACTTCTGCCTTGTGAAGGAACCCTGATGCCCCAAAGGAATCCACAGTGAGTTGAATATAATGATCATACTTTTTTGGCAGTTAAACATGGTTTCGGAGGGCCTAGAGTTGTTCACATTTTTTTCACTTTCACAGGGCTCCAGTGCCCCTAACTTTAGCAAATGTGGAGAGATGACTGTAGAAGCAAAGCAGAGTCTTGTCTGTGATTTGCATTCAAGTATGCTTAAAGTGTTTTAGAAAGAATATACTGCAAAAATATAGGAAAGTTTGCCAGCTGGGCCATAGATAGCCATTCCCTTGTCATGCGGGGGGATCATTAAGGGCTGTCTGTTGGAGATCCACCTGGTATGGCCAGTGACCCTGCCCCTCTTTCCATTTCCTAGTTACCTCTGTGATTAAAGCAGTCAGAAATCAGAAGCTAGCTAAGGTTTGAATGAGAGCTTAATGTGTCTAAAATGAAAATATTTTCAGCAAGAGAAAAAGATGGAAAGAAGAAAGATGAAGATGGAAGCTGATTTCACTTGTTGAATCAAGGATTATTTTAATTGAGTATGGCAACTTTACTGTTGTGGAGGTGTTTGGAACCTTGTCTGTGCTGCAATTCTTTTCACTTTGCAGAAACTACCTTTTTTAGTGCTGAAACAAATGCTATTTTGATGGTGTTTGGAAAAAGGAAATTAAACTACTAATAATCATAGAGTTGGAAGGAGCCCTGTGGACCATCAGATCCAACCCTCTGCTTAATACGGAATTTCCAGCTAGAGCAGTGGTTCTCAACCTGTGGGTCCCCAGATGTTCATGGACTTCAGCTCCCAGAAGCCCTGAGCATTGACCATAGTGGCTGGGGCTTCTGGGAGCTGAAGTCCACAAACATCTGGGGACCCACAGGTTGAGAACCACTGAGCTAGAGCATCTATAGCAGGTAGCTGTCTCTTTTTAAAGGAGCCCTGGTGGTGCAGTGGTTAAATGCCAGTACTGCAACCACAAGTTTGTGAGTTTGATCCTGCCAGGCTCCAAGGTTGCCTCAGCCATCCATCCTTTCGCAGGTCGGTAAAATGAGTACCCAGCTTGTTGGGGGCAATTAGCTGAAATACATTGTAAACCGCTTAGATAACACTAGTTGATAGGAGGTATAGAAATAAATGCTATTGCTATTGCTAAAGATATTTATGGAAGGGGACCATACCACTTCTCTAGGCAAATGTTTCTATTGCTGAACTCAACAAGTTCCTTATAATGTTCATTTGAAATCTGCACTCCTGTAACTTAAAACCATTAGACCTAGATATATTCTCTGAGGCAGCAGACTTTGTTTATTTATCCGTTGCTCCATATGGATCAATGCAGAAAATTATAATAAATTAAAACAAACAACGGATAGACATAATACAGTTAAAGCATGAACACCAATTAAAAATATATAATCAATTAAAAGTGCATAATATCAGTTTGAAAAGTATACATATTAAAAACAATAAGTTCATTACTTAAAGCTCATAATTTAAAAACCATCTTGATAGGCCTTGTAGAAGAGATTGGTATTTAATGCTGATTTAAACTCAGACAGTGTATCTAGCTGTTGAATCTCTTTTGGCAGGTGATTCCACAATTTGGGGGTAGCTGAAGAAAAAGTCCTCTGGTAAGGAATTGCCAGCCAAGTTCTGGCTGACTGAGATAAATGTCTGTCAGAAGACCTAGGTATGGGTAGACTATGTGGGAGAAAGCAGTCTTTTAGGTAACCTGGAGCTTAGACATGTGGGCCTTTAAATGTAACAATCAACATTTTGTACTGTGCCCAGAAACTAATTGGCAGACAGTGAAGTGATTTTAATATATGTGTAATATGATTACTTCTAGATGCACCAGTAGCCAATCTGGCTGTCCTGTTTTGCACTTATTGAAGTTTCCAAACTTGATACAGAGCTAGCCCAATGTACAGTGCATTGCAAAAGTCCAAGGTTGAGGCTACCAGTGTGTACACTACCATTTTCAGATCCTCCAGCTCTAGGAAGGGGCACAGCTGGCCTGTCAGCCAAAGCTGACAGTAAGTACTCCTGGCCACCATATCTAATTGGGCTGTCATTTGGAGCAATGGGTCAAGATCCCCCAAACAGCAAGCAAAATCTTTCAGGGAGAGTATGACTCCATCTAGGACTGGTTGACACACTTCCAAAGTATTATTAATGAGACAAACACAAGCAGAACCATATTTCATACTATATGACCTGACTGGTTTATTTCATCCCAGAAAGGATAGGTTCACTGGCACACTTATCACTTACTTCTGATGTATCTATCATTTCTAATAGTTTTTTAAACAAGTGCTATCTTTAATGAATTAAAACTGATTAATGTACTTATATAAAATCAGGGGAAAGAATTCTAGTCATATTGCATTTTAGTTCATTTATGAATGCTGTTCAGTATGTTTCCCGTGTTACATGAGGAACTAACAGCATACTCAATCTATCCTGCACACAGTGATATGTGCATAATGCCATGTAATGATATAATTGATAATCATATAATGGAGAGAATGGACTATTTGTCATCTCATATGGAGGAGTTGATGTTCAAGAACCAGGCAAAGCTATCTAAATTAGTTTCTGTTGGCATGCTTGCCTGTCATATCTAAATGTATCTCCAGATCTGACAACATAGGATCTTCCTAGCAAGATCAAGGAACTCTTGGCAGTGTAGGGGCTTTTGACTTTGTACTGGACAGGATCGGAATAGATATCAAGGGAAGAGACTTTATGGCTGCAGTGGAACACCGAAATTTTATAGCCTCTTTTTACAATTTTTGGCCCTGTTGCTTCTTTGCCTTTCCCCCCCTCTGGTGGGGGGCAGGGAAGGTGAGGCTTGAGCTTTCTGTCTGTATGGACCATTGCTGTAACGTCCCAAACAAAAGGTGCAGACCTAAAGATCTGTGACTCCAACTTTTCTCCCTTGCATGATTTTTTCTGTCTTCTTTGCCTGATAAAGCCAGTGAGCTTTGAAAGGTTTGTTATTATGTCCCCTAGACTGACATCAAGTTAAGGTGACCCTATTCTAGAGCTGTCTTGGCAAGATTTAGTCAGAAGAGGTTTTGCAACTACCTTACTCTGAGGCTGGGAGAGAATGACTTGCCCAGGCTCGCCCAGTGGATTTCTGTGGCTAAGTGGAGATTTGAACCTTGGTGTCCCAGAGTTCTAGTCCAATGGTTAGACTGTTATACCATGTTAGCATAATGTTCGTTCTGCCTTCTAGCTAGTCTAATAAATGTAGCACCAATTTGGATTTTGGATAATGCTTACTGCTTTCTGCTGGAATTCATCAACAGAACAACTGTGCGTAGAATTGCTGTTGTAAAATTGAATCCCAAATAAATGAGGCAATAAAATATAGGTCAGGTTTACAGCTGCTGGGAACACTTGGAAGCAATGTGAGCTGAACTTTTGAGGGACTTTGAACTACAGCCAGTGTTCTCAAAGCAGGAGGCAGGCTTTTTTTGTGAGCAAAAGTAGGTCCTTTTCTGTCAAAACAAGTTTAGCCATCCTGCGTAGTATAGTACTTCCCTTCTGAACTTGTGTGCGACTTGAATGAATCAGGAGTTAGACTTCTTTGCTCCATGTCTTTCCAAGCCAAAGATATATAGCTGAAATCCTCCAAGGGCCATTTTTTACAGTTTTATTAACTAATTGATGCATTGTTGCTTTAATATGATAAACCTGTGTGTTCAAACGTTAACGTAAGTTCGTTCTTCCTTTAACTTTATTACTCCAAATCATTTTGCCAATTAATCAACACAGTTACTTGAAAACAGGTTTTACTTCTTATTTGCTATGCATGGGTTTGTACTGTTAGTATCTCCTTTTCCTGAAAAAACTTGAGATGCTTTTAGATATTTAAATGGTAGGGTCTGCTTAGGAAGAAAGTATCTTTGGTTTTGGTTTTGTTTTTTGCAGAAAAATTCTTACACAAAAAAGAAAGAAATCTCTGCTAGTAATTCAGATTTAAAAATAGAATTTCGTGGAACAGCAAGCACATGATGACTTTATAGGTATAACAAGCTTGCTTCAATCAGTGTCCTTTCTTTGAGAAGTTCCTTAGCACTGCACTGCTTGAATAACATGAGTGGCAGGAGGAACAGTTAGTCCACCTTGTAAAAGTGTATGCTTTTCCTATAGTCAGCTGCTGTCCACACTAGTGGTGCCCCACCTCAAAGAGTGGCAAAAGAAACAGCCGTTTTGAATGATTGCCTCACTGCCTAATGGCAGAGACTGCCCGAAGAGAATCCCTTCCTTGGGGAAGACCAGGGCAGCTGCAGTAGCTTTCTGTCCTCGAAAGAATTTTGCCTTTCTCCCATAATATAGCTGACAATAGAAAATCTGACTTTTTAAAAAAGACAGACAGGAGCCCTCTCAGCTTAGATGTAGTTCATTCTTAATGCTGCTCTTCTGCCCTTTCATTGGGATGGCTTCTGCTGCCTGATTAATTATTTCCTCTTTTTTGCTGGTGAGGCAAGTGACCAGCAATCCTAGTTCAATGTTTTTCTTGACATTTTGGTATTTTTCTCCTCTCCTTGCTTTAGAAATGAGTGACTTGGGGTGTTGGTAGCCAGGGATCCTTTGAGGGCTCAGGGCATGTCTTCTGTCATTATTTGAACAGCAGTGAGAATTCCTTCTTTCTCCCAAAGAATTATCCCTCTCTGTATCCTTGACAGCCACCTATATTGTACCATTGTGCATTGTACTATTGTACCATTTGCAGCTAGAGCATTAACATGAGCTGCCACACCTTTTAAATGTTGTGGTTGTGGTGTAGTGCTCATGATTGTTTTGGTTGGTCCATATTTAGCCAGGAGTAACAAAGTGGACACAGAGCAATTTTTCAGGTGTGAGCTGTGTCACCAGCCTGTTTTGTTTGTTTGCATCTGGCTCAGTATGAAATAGTATGATGAATTAATCAGGTATTCTAAGACAGAGAAAATCTCATTTTTTGTTTACGCCAAATCCTAATTTTGACCCACTGACTCACACCAGGCTCTGCTTTTGACTACTCAGAATGTCTGAGTCTTCCCATGGATCCGTTTCTTTAGCACATCAGAGGATCGGGGGATGTATTTCTGGTGCTTGGATTCTCTGTAGGCCAGACAGACTGCCAAAAATGCCAAACAAAACACAACACTAGAAGTAGTCCAAAGTTCCCTTCTTATTTTGATTTTTAAAAAATATTAAACAGTTCAAGGGAGCTGCAATATATTTTAAAAGTTAATTGCCATTCTTGAAGACTTGTAAGAGTGGCAGGGATTTTTTTCTTTTGTTTTGTTTTGCTATAGGAAGGTCAGTTTAGAATGGGATCAGGGTCCACAAAGCGGCCTTGTGGGTCACATGCAGTCCCTGGGATTCACCTTGTCTGTTTTCAGTTTTATATTGGCAGCCCTGGGGGCAGATTCGAAATAGGCTTAACTCTTATTTTACCGTAGGCTCTAGATCACTATTAAAATTCTTGGTGGTGCACTCAGCTAGATGACTTTTTATGCCCATATCCTGAGGATAGTTCTGATTTATTTAATTTCACCTGGCCTTTCTGTTGCATGTTTGCTCTTTGTTTTTTCTAGTGTATTGCTTAGTTATAAAGAGTTGCTTACTGTGCAGATTAACCAAAGAGAGACAGATCTTCTACTGAATAAATAGTTGTGCTGTTTTTATCAGTTCATATAGTCTTCAATATAATATTTATGCCGATGATATCTCAGCTGTCTTTCTCTACTCCAGAACTCTCTTCTGTCATTGGACAGTGCATTACAGAATGTCTTGTAGCTATCTCAACATGGGTGCTGCATTGTCATCTAAAACTTTATATGTCAAAGACAAAACTAATTATATTTCCTCCAAAACCTTCTTTATGGCTTACATTCTCCATCACTGTTAATGTTCCCATTTATCCTGTCAAGGAAGAATGTAGTCTTGGCTTTATTTTGATCTTTCTTTGTCTTTTGTTCCTCATGTTGAGGCTGTAAAAAAATCATGTCAATTTTTTCTTGATAACATTGCCAAAATCAGACCTTTTCTTTTTGCTTCCTCTGCTAAGACCTTAGTTCGTGTCTTGGTTGTTTCCCAACTTGATTATTGTAGCCTTTTTTTGACTGGTCTTCCATTACCCCACTTTAGTCCTCTGGTTACCATTCAATATTTTGCTGCTAAGATTGCCTTTTGGGCCTTTTGATCATGTTAGCCCACTTTTGATATCTCTTCATTGGTTACCTATTCCTTCTAAGATTCAGCACAAGCTTCTTGCTTTAATATTCAAAGGCTTATGCGGTCTAGCTCCCCTTTGTCTTTCAGCCCTTGTTTCTTTTTACTAGCCTGCTTGAGATCTGTGTTCTAGGAACTCTAGGTTTCTTACCCATCTAAAAGTTTCTTCTTCCTTGGCTCAGCTTCATCCTTTTTCACTCACTGCTCTATACTCTTGGAATTTTCTTCCTAAACATTCGTGGACTGCTTTTTTCCTCATTATTTTTAAATCTCTATTAAAAACTTCCTTGTTTTGCAAAGCTTTTGGAATTTTGGTTCAGTGTTGTTTTATGATCTTGTATATTTTGATTACATGTATATGTCAGTTTGCTTTATGCTATAATGTAGTTTTTGTATTCTATCTGCATAATTTGTTTTACAATTGTATTGTATAGTTTTATATTTTATTCTTTTCTTCCCTCTGTGTTTATGTGTGTGTGCATATATGCATACATTTTAGACTGTGCGTCTTTGGCAGGATGCAGAGTTTTGGTAGTTTACCTATAAAGTGCCATGTATATCTATGGCACTATATAAATAAATAAAGGATGATGATAATAATAATAATCATAATGTTTAGATGTCTGCAGCAATGTCTTTGGTCTCACAAAATGATACTAACAGGCTACTCACATTTTTACCATATAGTTTATAGACAATACAGCCATGCGGTGTGCCAGTGGAATAAAGTTCTTCAAGAGGATTATTGAGATAGCATTGTAATTATGAGTATCTTCTCAGAAGACCCGTAAATATTGGGTGCTATCTGCTCACTTTTTTCAAATTGGTGAAATACCCACGTACTTTAATTGGGTAGGTAAAATTTACTATTGTCCATTGCATTTATGGTTCATTTGAGAAAGGAAGCCACTTCCAAATTATTATGAGCATATTTCCCAAAATATGAACAGTGGATTAAAATTATGAGCAGGAAGTAATCCGATGTCCAAAGATGGGATAGATAGCTAAAGTGTCCTGCAGGGAGCTAAATAGGTTCTAGGAAGCATCCTTTGAATATCCTGGAAATGGCTGCTTCCACATGAATATATTTTAGCACGGCTAGTGCAGAGATATTGTGAAACTATCCCATCTTTCCTTCCTTAATTTCCTGGTAGGAAAACATTGAAGGATTGCAAATGGTAGACAGTGATGTCAAGAATACACACCCTGATAAAGTGCATGAGTGAGGGTAGTTATTGCACAAAAAAGCCTTTATATGAAAGCAGCAAATGAGTTCAGTTTAAAAAGTGGGTGTGGGAGAAGCGAACATACCAGCAAAACCTCTCAATGCTGTTTGTATGTGTGTGTGTATGTGTATGTATGTGCGTGCGTGCCTCAAAGCAACCTTCGTGTAATAGTACCAGTGGTGACTGTTGGGGCCAATAGTGGGTTCACAAGAGGTGAAGCTCTTTTATGTAGTTTGCTGTCCAGACTCTTCCCTTAGCAGATCTAAGTGCTTTAAATCTTCTTACAGCTTCAGGAGGTAGGTAATGGTGCTTCCTCTGTAGGATGACTGAGCTGCAGCCACCTCTTGTCAGTGTTTCTGTGGTATTCTGCAGGTCCCTCAGACATCAAAAGTAACACACCTGTCAGGAACATACATGTCAGGAAAATACCCCCCAAAAAATTCCTGTAGGCTTCTTTGGATCTGTATAAGAACAGATCTGCATGTTGAGAGCATCCCAGTGACATCTCAGGATGGATAGTATTGGTTAGTTTGAACTAATAGTGGCATGGAAACTTCTGCCTTCCCACAGCAAAGAGTACTTCCCAAACCTTTCATGCTTACATTTGAATGTTCCAGAGCCTGAACTTTCTGAAGTGTCAATAAATAATTTCAAAGTGTCATCTTTTCCTGGGTAGATGGAAGAGATGCAGATTTTGAAGAGGAGAGGAGGCTAAATAGCAGAGAATGCAGCCGTCACCTAACCAGAATCCTGGCCCATCAAAAATAAGAAATACTTGGAAGATAAAGATAGAAAGGAGGGTTCAGCCTTCACTCGTTACCATTCGCCTGCTTTTATAACATAAAATTAGTCAATCTGTAGTTTCCATTGTTGCAGAATCTGATCCTAAGGTTTAGAATGGTTTATTGGAGATTAAATGTTTGTTATTTGTTTTACTAGTGCTTTCATTGCATTTGCCTGGGAGTCATTTTAAATGTAGAAATAATTAGAAAAAGTGAGCTATGTCAAACTGGAAATTTCTAGATGTACCATACCGGTAATATACACTTTAAAGCGACTGTAGTGTAGATGTTAGGGTTTTGGTGTTGGATGGGGGAGATATGGCCATTTCTGACTTACGGCGACCCTAAGGCAAACCTATCATGGGGTTTTCTGGGGTTGACATGTCCAAGATTACTCAGTGGGTTTCTGTGGCAGAGTGGGGAATTTAACCCTGGTGTCTGGGGTCATAGTCCAACGTTCAAACCACTATATCATACTGGCTTCAATCTCTGCCTGCTTTTGGCTAATCAGTCAACCTGTCTCATTGGCTGTTTGAAGGGAGAAAGCATTGTTTGCAGAGAAAGAGGAGCATAACTTGTCAGTTGTCACAAACTACTATTGTTGGCGTCGGGGCCACTGCATGATGATTTTTCTTCTTCAGAAACAATAGTCAGATATCTTTTTCCTTACAGCAAACAGATTACTTGTTTTTGTTTCCAGATTGGTTATTCTGTTGTATTTTTCATTTATACTCTGAGTACAAAAACATCTTCTGCAGTTCTGCATTTTAGAGAGATGCACAAAATTGGCTTAAATTCTCATTGCAACTTTCTGCTGCTTCCTCCCCTTTCTCATTTTGAGAGGGAATTGATACTCTCAAAAGCTGTTCAGCATATTGAGGTGACACCTGACCAACAGGTAGCTGGATCAGGTTTTTTTTCTTTTTAGCTCTTTATAGAAATCTCTCCTGAATTTAAATATGCTTAAATAAGTTTAAGGCTTTACTTTGGGTGGCCAAATACTGGCATGGTAATGCATTTTTATGCGGGGTGATCGTGGTGATAATTTCCAACAGTTTGAATAAACATTGCTTGTTCTAATTCATAGGCTTCCTGAGGTGAGGATGTATCCTGAAATAAACTGGGATATTGCAGTTCTTCAGCACTGAGCATAAAACACTTAAGTGTTTCCCAGGACCTTTAGTAAGATGGTGAGAGCCAGATTTCCGTAGCTTTATTCTGCTGAATGGAGACAATGGAGCATTCTGAAGAGATCTTGGATTTTACATTTTGATTGCAAGAAAACTTGAACTTGGAGAGATTTATCATAGGAAGACACTGTTCAATCTTACAGGTCCCATATTTAAGAGCTTTAATCCTATCATAGCAAAGGTCTCAAAAAACTGGTAAGACTTTAATGGGTCAAATAAATTGTTTAGTTAAAAAGAGTAATTCCTCCAAGATTGTGATTAAGTGGTCTGTTTCTCAACTGGATTTGCATTATATTGAAAGTTGAGAAAGTGTCCTATTAATTATTTAATATAGGGTTGTAACTTTTATTTGTTAAGCTGTCTTCCATGTAGGAAGACATCAGCCAATTGCTATTCTGAAAATAATTCTCTGCTAGAGGCTTTATTGTCTGAGCTTCCCTGCTGCCTGATCTAGCCAATTGCCTGCTTTAACCTAATTTCTAATTCTATTGTATATTGCTTTCCAACTTAGTTTATACTCATTATTGATAGACAGTAGTGGTGTTAGCTTTCTTGAGAGACTCAGTGAAAAACAAGGTAACCATACTGATCATTTATTTACATTATGTAAAAGATTTTACTTCACTTGTAAGAGTTCACTGCAATCCCTTAAAAATTGCCTTTACCTGGCTGGACATAATGTATAAATAGAATCCAGGTAGAGAAATACTTATGAGGATTACTTCTGTTCAGATTGGCAGGCATACTACTAGCAACCGCACTCAAAAGCAGAAGACCTAAAATTATGAACAAAGCTTTGATAAACTATGCTGTGTGAAACTCAAATGAACTGAAGGGCTAAATCTTCTATCTAATAGATGCCAGGGGGCCACACCCCTATTTTCCACCCAAAATGTTAATATTGCCTCAGTTTGATGAAATTTAGTCCCTTAAAGTCCTGTTTCTCTTACCCATGATCTGCTCCAAGTAATTGACTGACAACTATATTTCAGTGAAGTAAATTTAGCAGGGGCCTGAAAGAGGTTTTAAAAAGAAGACCCATTGTCCATGTTCTCTTCCCAATGCTTGCCTGCTTGTCTTCCTGAATGCAAGAAAGACTGTTCAGTTTGCAAGCTTAGCACTTGAAATGGCAGATGGATGCGTGGGTGCTTGAAATAGTAAGCTGGGCGAGTAAGTGCCCAAGCCTACTGTTGGCTCGCTGGGAGTTTTGGAAGAATGCAAAAAATGTAATATAGGGTACAGTGGGAACTAGGTGAAGAAAACGGCAAAGAAGTGGCAATGGTAAGGAAATGGAATAACTCTGAACTTTTTGGTAGAGCCAGCTTCTGCATCCTAGATATAAAAAAGTGAGGAGGAACTAGCATTGAGCCATATGGTAGCCACATTGGCAATTCAGCCCCTTTATTCTATTAAAGACATTGGTTTCCTGGACACAATAACCACCGAATTGTGTAAAGTCCTATAAGGATGCTAAAAGCTGTGTTGGACTCTAAAGGCCTAATATTAACTGTTCTAGAAATTGCAGGGTTATTATTGGCAGCTTGCTGGATGCTATTTCTCAACTTGTAAAAATCCAAAGAAAAGGGGTTATTTCACTCTTTCTTAGAACTAGCTGATAGGCACATAACTGGCTTCTTTTTTATCCCATGGCCGTGTTTCTGAATACCAAACTGTTATAACTGGTTGCCACAATTACACATTGACCTGATATGTGCATGTGGACTGTGTGCTTTGGGTTTCATTATGTAGTTCATAATGTGCTTTGCATTCCTGGCAGCCATTTCTCGTGATTAGCTGTCCATGTGAACATTCAGGCAATGGATAGAATAAGTCAACAACCTACAGCTTCATGTTTAAAAGCAAGCCTGAAGACTGAGTGATAAACTATTTTTGTGCTATTTGCACCTTTTAAAAATAGAATTGACAAAATAACAGATGGGAATGCAACTTCTTAGTTCACTAATATTTAATATAGTAACTAAAAACCTTCACCAAACTGAAAAAGTAAACAAAATTATTCCAGAAACAAAGTAGAAGCCATAAACATTAAATCAAGTAGAACCAAAGCACAAATCACCTATTTTCAAAGACCTTTTTGAAAAACTTGATTTCTTAGGGCCCTTGGCATTGGGATGACCAAATGATCCTCTCTACAGAGGGTACAATAATTTAATCAGTAAAATGATTCATAGCAGGGCTTAAGATGCTGAACAAGATTGCATAGGGATGTATATATAGAAGGAAATGGTCTGTAAAATACCTAGTTTCTAAATCATTTGTGGTCTTTAGTTAAGAACCAACACCTTAGACTGAACTCAAAAACAGTAGTGGAGCCTATCAAATACTAGTGGAGTAATGTGTCCGGAACAGCCAGTGGTGATAAGAAGACTGACCATAACGTTTTGCATAAAGTGGACCATAATGCCCTTCCCCAAATTTTGCAACCACATTTACAGGTTGCAGAGTGGGGAGAAGGCTTGAGAGTTCAAAACTATTTGGGAGTTCAAAAGTACATCACTTAGTTTTTACCAATTGTAATTTCTGGGTGCCTTCAAAAGGCAGCCCAGTGTCAAACCTGTTACTGTTGTCTAGTATGGAGATGACTAAGCAGTGAATAACTATGGCTAAATCTGACTTGAATGAGGTCGCTTTTGGTTTTAATGGCTGTTTTATGTAATATCATTCTGCTGTATTAACTGTAATAGATTCCTGATTACAGCCACTGCACAAATATCCATGCAATTCATGGGAAAGAGGGTCTTGTAAGTAAAGTTGCAGGACTGGTAGGATAGAGCTTCCCAATATTAGTAGTCAGCTTCTGTTTCATGATAACAGCCTGCCTTCCCGTGCCATCCAGAAGATTGTCAAAGAATCTGTACTAGACAAAAAGATAATTTGAAGGCTTTAAAAAGACTTAAACGGGGCACAGGTCTGCTGTGCTAAACTTACCATTTTTATCTACCTGCTCACTAGTTTCCTGGGTAATTTCAAACAGTGTTGCAGCCTTCATGTTCTAGGTTAATTTGCTTGCATACATTTTTGTAGAGTGGTACTTGAATTTTTAGGAAGAAATCCAGGTGACAAAGCCCATACCAGTTATTTTAAATGAAAAAACATTAAAAATTTGTTTAGCACAGTAAATAAACCTTTAAAATATTAAGTGTTAAAACTATATATGACTAGGTCACATTAGTGGGACATAGAAGTCAAGGACAGATTAATATCAGTACAATCTGTTCATAGTGAACCAATATTAGGAAAACTTTGGTGGAACTCCTAGTGCTTGTTGGCTGAATTATAGCTCACCGCCTCAATCCAGGGGTTATTAGTGGGACCAGAAACTGTATCTCTGCCTCTATCAAGAATGTTCCCATTAATTTCAACGGAGGAGTGAAATTGAAACACAGTACACCTTCATGGGCAGGTTAGAAATCTCCATTGAATTCATTGGAGAATGACATGCCCAGTATGAACCAGCACTTCTGTTTGCATGCATGTGGATTTCTGGATGGAGGACATCGTAGTGTTTTTGAGCACACTAAAAGATTTTAAAAGTAAACCACTATTCTTGCAAATCTTTTTCTCGTTATAAAACAGAGTTTGTATATCTTATGATCAGTGCTGAAGGCCCCATGAGTCATAGGTTTATTTATGATAATTCATTTGCACATGCAGTTTTAGCTTTCATTTTCTGAATGTAAATAACTGTGCTATCATTTTTGAATGCAAGTAATTATGTGGTAGAGAAAAAAGTAGAAGATGGAATAATAAAATCTGAAACTGTTGTATCCTACTTTGTCATAGGTGCTTTATTGGAGTAAACTTCTTGTGGTCTCGCTGTTCTTCAGATATGTTATATGATTTAAATATGTGTCAGTTCTGAAGTGAAAAATGCAGTAAGTGTTTGGTTCTCTTCTGTCCCAACTGGAAATGTAATGATCCACTCATTAACAAATGTATAATATCATTCAATTAATAACCGAAGGAAACACTCCCCTAGTGGAAAATGATCTGGAGGAGAAGAGAATAAAATTAATGTGAAAATAGTTGCTACTCTATTGTAAATATTTCAGACATTCAAGAGTCAGTGATCGCTGTATCAAGTGAACATTGCTATCTCTCAAAATCTAGAGTTAAGATTTTAAATATGCAAGACTGAGTCTATGTAACCCTGATATACGACCATTGTGGTTAATGGCTGTCTTACTGCCACACGAGAGATCTTGTGATCCAGTTTTAGTGACCTATTTTTCTTCAGATTTGATTCTTGATCAGACAATGATACATCTGAGAATGGAAAATGCTGCAGTTTTGCCTAGTCTTGTGTCCCAAACTAGCTACAAGACACAAGATGCTTAATATGAGTGGAAGATAAAATAGCTAGAAAAAAGTATAATTCAACACTCCTTTTTCCCCGGTTTATAAAAAGTGGCAACAAGGTAACAAAATGACCTATCTGAGGAAATGAATAATTTTACTTAATGAGATAGAACAATTACTGATTCCTTCAGACACATTGAACTAAATAGGAAGTAAATGAAGACGATAGTGTTTGCAGTTTATGGATTCTTTGATAGGAAAATTGCTCCAACTCCATTTGATACTTGGGGCTTGGAATGGAATCTAAATCTAGGTGGGCAATAAGAAGCAATTGCCCTGGACGTGAGGAAAAGTAGCAGGAACGAAGGTGAGAATAGTAAGTGTGCATCCTTAGAAGTAAGTGCCATTGAGAGAGTGAGCACAGTGAGGACCGAACTTAAACTCTCTTTTTGTTCTTTAGATAATTGTTGAAAGGGCTATGTATTGCTGGTTAAAACTCTTCTGAATTTATATACCTTTTCCTGCTTTTTAATCTTGGTGCTCAAAAAGGGCACTCTAGCCCACTCAGATGTTTGCTGAGTTTGGTACTTGGCAAGCTTTGAGGAACTGAGGGGCTGTTTGAAGAGACACTAATCTTGTTTAATTAAGCAAGAAAATTTAAGTTTTTGATATAGTTGTGGCACTTGCCTTGTTGCTCTCATAATTGTCCTGACTGGTACTTAAGTAATATCTGAAAGGTTGGCTTCATCCTATCTTTGACTAGCTGGCTTTCAGACCCTCATCCCACCCTGGAGCACTGAAAACCCTGCATGGTCTAAGCCAGTTATGTATCACCACTTTTATGTTTGTGCTGCTGACTCACAGCATGGTTGCTTTTGCTAATTTTGTGCATGAGGATAGCTGAGGGTTTTGTAAAGAGGGCGATTGCTTGGGCAGCAAGGCTTGTCGCAAGCTGCGCTCTGACCTCAAGGTGAGTTTGTCACCTTCCTAATGCTTCTATCCCTTGCTGGGTCTAAACTGGGTTTGTTTCACCAGCATGTTCCGCCTGTGATGACCTGCATTAATTCTTTTGTGTTTTTCCCCTCCCCTTTTGTGTGTATGTTTTTTCTCTTCTTCCTAGATAAATGGCTCATTTAAATTGGGAGCTGCTACTAAAATATTCTCTGGCTGGCAAATGCAGTGCCTAGCAGCTGCTATCAAGGACGAACCAAACATGAGTGGGGGAGGGGAACAGGTCGACATTCTGCCGGCCAACTACGTGGTGAAGGACCGCTGGAAAGTGGTGAGTATATCCTCTTTCTAAACCCTTTCCCCTCTCTGGCCTAGATGGATGCCATATCCTCCAATTGCCTCCTGCCTTTTATGCAGGACCATTCAGATTATTTCTCCACAAGTCAATAGCTACCATGAAGTTTCTAGGAATATGTGGATGTCAGATTTTGGTGACATTTTTAGTAAGGCTTTTAAAAAAAAACAGACCAACAACTCACTGTGATTATTTTAATATACCCTGTATGAAGACAACTTTGAGTATAAGTATTACAGAATATCGTGCCCCCTTCCTGTTTGGGATATAAGAATGGAGGCTAGGTCTGCTGGAATCTATAGCATCAGTGGTCCAGCACCTGCAGTAGTTTCTTCTTATCTTTTAGCGAGATATCACACTGTTGATTTTTTTCCTTATGAGTTTCTCAAAGGGCCTAAAAACAATATATCTTTGTGATTTCTTGGACAGACTTTCTTATGAATAGATGCTCCTGTGCTAAAGGACTTTACTGCTTGTGACTACTTTATGTCTCAGTGTTAGAGTTAACTCAGTAAGTGCTGTGAGTTTGGCTTCTGATGCTATGAAAAAGTAACCCTGAGGAAAAGTTCTTGCTTCTGTGGCTTTAGCTTGAGATTACCATTGTTTATCTGAATGATTTTATGTAAGCAATACTTTTTTTATCTTGCTGAAGATTGGCAATATAAATGCATATTGATAAGTTGGATATTGCATGTGGAGAAGGTGTGGGCTTGGAACCAGCAAAAAGGCAGGAAGAAATTATCTGAGCAGTCTACAAGTGAAGGTTTATTTGGGTTTTTGTTTAGTTTTGCTCATTCATGTCAGTGAGGATTGTATGCAGTTATTCACAAAATGTTTAGCTGATGAAAGATTTGCCATGCAACTTGCTCTCTGGGTTGGTGGACCCATATATTCTAGTTATGAGAGACTTTGGGGTAGCATGTTCACATTGACAGTTGGATTATCTTAATATCAAGCCAACTACTCTGTATTAAACAAGAATTACTATATATTCATTATGTACTTCACCAATTCAACTCTGCCAGAATCCATAGCCATGTGATAAATGATGTGCATAGAAACTTCAGAGCATTCCAGATTTAATGTTGCTGCCATTAACTTAGCTTGGTGCACTGTTTCTTCCTCATTTTGGCAGAGAAAGAAATGTAGCAGAATTTTGCTCTCTCCAGCAAATCTGTTATTCAATAGATGGATATATGTGGATGTGAGTGTGGGTGTGGGTGTGTGTAGAAAGGGAGAGAATGTGAGTCTCAATTTAGAATTGAAGTTCCTGGTACTTTTTCAGATTTGTCTGTAACAAGGTAACTGGTGGTTGTTTTCTGCTTCATTCCACACTGTCTTGTGTTGTTTCAGAACACATGAACTGCAGCTGAGGAGGTCAACTGCTAATGTGGCTTTCACGCTTGTTGTGTTCTGGAGTGCATGGCACATAGCCAGCAAGATCATTTCCCATTGTATTCATCTATTCAATGGCAGACTGAATTAAACATTTTTTAAGGCAAAGGCTGCATATGCTGAACATCATACCCTTTCAATCTGAAATAGTGCAAAAGACAGTAGCTTTTCAGAATACCTTAAAGAAAATATAATGCCTTATCAGACATTCTTTTTGCACATTCTAATTTTCCTTTCTGTCCTTCTTACCCTTCTCTTTTCATTTTGTCTCAGGAGATATTGTCTTCTTCTTCTCCTTTTTTTTAAAAAGAAATCTACATAGTGGCTAGTTTATTTTATATCATTTTCTTTGAAAATTCTTTGTGCTTCTGTGCAAATATGAGTCTTGTGCATGTTTTTGTTCAATTGTCAAGATGATTCCCAAGCATTAGAATTCTGAATTTCTACTTCCTCTGCTAGAAGACATGAAAGATATCTAAAATTGCAGCTATTGACTCATGTCAATCTTCACCAGTAGTGTTTTTATTTTTTTGTTTGCCCACTAGAGTTAATTTCCTGTGAGAACACATGTGACTACCTGGATATCTGGAGTGGAAATTTATTCTTTTTGTTGTATTTTTTCCCAGATTTTCAAAGGAACTGAGTAATCCCCCCGTGCAGGGAGCAAAAATGGTTGCAGCCCCCCCCCCGTTCATTCCCATTTAATTTCTAAATGGAGCAAGCCTCAGTAAGAGGAAGATTTCAGAGTAAGGAGAAGACTTCTGGTGGATTTCCTCATTTTGGCTGCCTAAGCTGATTTTACTGCACATATATCGTTAATGAGTAGGTGTGGTTTTTATCTGCTCTCTGCAGTTGAATCTGCTTCTAGAGCCATTTGGTAATGGAACCCTCTGAATCTCTTAGAATAGTCAGGAAGGAAGGAATCTTCTTCAATCTCCACTTGCAGATCTGAGAAATAAAAGCATTAGTCTGTACAACTAATGCTAATCTAAAGTTACCCACATATGATTGGATTAATGTAGGAAAGTAGATATATTTACTTTGTGTATCATATTTCTGCATTGCCTATTTAACCATATTGATGTACTTTTTAAATAAGTAAATGCACTTTAATTTTTTGCTTCTAAAATAATTTAAAATTGGAAAGATGTGGCAAACCCGTCCTTGAGCATGTTCTTTTGCTTGGTTAAGTGCTAAGAGATCTCATGTGGGAAAGGGAGTGCGTGGATATTATAAACCTAGTTATGTCCCTAAAGCCAGAGTTACTCTTTATAAGTGAATTGTTCTAGCCTCCTGGCTGTCAGACAATCTAAGGTTTCTAAGGAAGATGTGGTGGTGGTGGTGGTGGTTGTAGTGGTGACCATAATATCTCTGTTTGTGATTTCTCCTTTCCCCTCAGTTTATGTTCCTTGTTTGCTGTAAGTGATATGAACAGATATCTCTGAGATTTGTCAGCATTAGATCCGACCAGAGTGTATATCTGCAGACTGGTGAAACTGAGATTGGTGTCATGTTTCAGCTGTGTTTAACTTGGTGTCAGATAGATCTGTATGGTTTTAAAATCATTCTATATGCCTCTCATGGCAAAAATCAATGAAAGACTATTCCTGTTGTTATGCATTCTTATTAAATCTGATTAGACAATTCCAAGGAATTGCTGGCATTTAGGATTGGAGAAGCTGTGTGCATAAAGCTGTGTTTGTCACTTTTTCTCCCGTTCTAGTGTGATGCCAGATCAGAAGTAAGGTTTACTGCATTTTGCATTGTCCTGTTCAAAGAGTGGGAATTAATCATATTTCAGAACACTCTGTACAACACACTAGAAATAATTGTTGATCTGAGCATGCAGTAATGACATACACATCCTAAACCCAATTTATATGTATTTTGTATAACTCAGAGAAAATGGATTAGACTTGGAGATAAAAGAGGGCCACCAGAGCTTTCTAGCCTCCTCTAGTATGGTGCTCCCATCTTTCCCACTTCTGCTGTGAAGTGTAACAGTTCTTGAGATCTCTCAGTCTTCTCTTCATCAAGCTGAACATACCCAACTTCCTAAACCCTTCCTCATATGTTTTGTTCTCCATACTTCATACTTCATATCATCCTTGTTACCCCTCTCTGAACCTGATCCAATTGTCTGTGTCCCTCATAAAATGAGGTACTCTGAACTGAACACAGATGAGGCTTGACTAGTGAGGAACATAGTGGGACTATTATTTCCCTTGTTTTAGAAACTATGATTTTATTAATGCAAGCTAAAATATTATTTAGCTTCTTTGTGTGGCCTCAGACTGTTCAATCATGTTCAACTTAAAGATCAACAATAATCCCAAGGTACTTTTCAGCTATCTTCCATCATATAAGTGTACGTTGGGGTTTTGTAGCCAAAAGGTAGAATTTTGCATTTGTCTCCATTGAATTTTATTATCAGGGAGGATCATTATTATGAAAGATGAAATTTTTTTGGAAAGACTGATTCAGGTTCTTCTGGAAGGACAAGAAATTGGGGATCATCTGAGGAGGGTGACAGTTCTGAAGCACTGGAAGGAGATAGTTGGAGGAATGTGACACAGAAACAGCACTATCAAGAACCATCCTTTAAGCTTGGAGTTACAGAATTGGTTTTAAGGTCTTCCCTTCGTTGATTAAGGGATTATGAGGCACAGCAACCAGGACAAAAGGCTTACACCTTTGAAGTGGTGACTTTGGAGAGTTTCATGGATGGAAGGCCTATTATCAGTTCCTAGAGGAAGAAGAAATGTGTGGTGGTAGTAGATGATTCTCTGTTGCAAGGAACAGAAGCAGTGGTCTGTGGGCCTGATTTCTCAAGAGGTAAGCTGTCTCCCAGGGGCAAAGTTCTATGATGTGAGAGAGAAACTAACAAGACTCATCAAGCTCACTTCTCTTCTTTATGATCCACATTGGAACAAATGATACTGCAAGAGGTAGCCTTTAACAGATTGCAAGAGACTATAAAGTTTTAGGGATAAAGCTAAAGGATCTTGGAACTCAGGTTGTTATTTCATCTCTCCTTCCTATTGAAGGACATGGGTGAGGAAGAGTACTAAAGGTGAACAACTGGCTCCACCAGTGGTGCCATCAAAAAGATTTGACTTCTTGGACCATGGTCTGTACTTTCATAAAGTAAGACTTTTGGCAAGACGTGAGCTGTACCTCCCAGAAGTTGTAAGGAGTATATTTGGCAGGAGTGTTGCAGATTTGGTGAGAAGGGCTTTAAACTGAGTATATGGGGAAGGAAGACAGTATTGCAGAGGGCAGAGGGACACTAGGCAAAGGAGACAATAACCTCAGTAATATGGGAAGGATTGGGCCAATAGTACATAGCCCAATAATGGTCAAAAAAGGACAACAATGAATCAGCTGGAGTGAATGACTCATGGTCTTAAATGCCTCTATATTAATGTACAATATATGGAAAATAAACAAGATGAATTTGAACTCTACACAGAAAGCAAATATAATTTAAAAGATATCACTGAAACCTGATAGGATGAGTCTCATGATTGGAATGTAGTAATGGGAGGGTATAGCCTATTCCAAAAAAAGAGATCAAACAGGAAATGGGGAGGAATAGCATTATATATCAAGGATGTATGTACCCATGAGGAGATCCATAACTTAGAGCATGGAGAATAGGTTAAGAGCCTTTGGGTAAAAATTAAAGGGGAGAGAAACAATTGTGACTTTATTGTAGGGATCTGTTATAGGCCCCCCTCTTGGACTGATGATTTGGATAATGCCTTCATAAAACAAATGATCAAATATGCAAAAAGGAAGAGAGAGTAGTAACAACCACCCTCATATTTGTAGGAAGTCACATTCTTGCAAGAGTGTAGGGTGCAACAAATTCCTCACTAGCCTTGCAGACAATTTCATTGTACAAAAGGTAGAGGAAAGAACAAGAGGATCAGCTGTTTTTGCATTTGATCCAAACCAACAGAACTGGTGCTCAAATGCTCAAAGAAAAGAGAGTTTATGGTGCATGGGAGTTTCTCAAAGGTGAGATGATGAAGACACAGATGTAGACAATGCCAGTGGAAGCTGTCTAAAAAACCCCAAAACACCAAAAACAGGGTGGATGTACCAAAGAGAAATACAAACAAGCAGCTAATTCTTGTAGGAAGAAAGAAAACCTAAAGTTCAAAATGAACAATGGCTTGCTAGAGAGCTTAAAAATAAGGGTTTTCTGATTATGTTCAGAGCGAGGAGAAGAAGAAGGAAAGAGGATGGCCACTGTATAGAGTATGGGGTGAAATGCTAAAAGGAGATAGAGTGAAGGCCAAAGTGTTTAATACCTTCTTTGCCTCAGTCTTCTCTCAAAAGAAAAACAGTGCTCTAACTAGTGAAAATAGAATAAATCATACATTAAGGGGACTACAGCTCAACAGTACCTAAAGAGGAAGTAAATGAATACCTAGATACGCTAAATGAATTCAAGTCGTCAGGACTGGATGAATTGCATCCAAGATTACTAAAGGGAGTTGAAGATGTAATCTCAGAACCAGTGCCCATAATCTTGGAGAGCAGGAGAGATCACAGCAGATTGGAGGATGTTGTTCTCATCTTCAGAGAGGGCAAAAAATAAACAAAAAGGACCTGAGCAACTACTGTCTAGTCAGCCTGATATTGATACTAGGGAAAGGTCTAAAACAGTTAATTAAACAGTCAGTCTGTGCACACTTTGCCAAGACTAGCATAGGTTTCTCAGAAACAAGTCGTGCCAAACTAATCTTATCTCCTCTTTTTTTTTTGATAGAGTTACAACTTCGGTAGATTAGGGGAGTGCTGTGGATGTAGTATATCTTGATTTCAGTAAGGCTTAGGGCAAGACCTCTGTGATATAATATTCTTGCAGGCAAGCTGATGAACTGGGGGTTAGACAGTGTTATAGTCAGGAGGATCTGCAGTTGATTGATAGACTGAACCAAGAGAGTAGTTACTAACAGTTGATCTTGATCCTCGAAAGAAATGACAAGTGGGCTGCCTCAGGGTTTTGTCATGTGCCCAGAGTTGTTTAACATTTTTTATAGAAGACTTAGGTGATGAAATAGAAGGCATGCTTGTCAAATTTTCAGATAACATCAAATTGCAGAAGGCAGGGGAGCTAATACCCAGGACTGGAACAGAGTTCAAAATGACCATATCAGATTGGAGAGCTGGGCCAAAACTAACAAAATGAATTCCAACAGCGATAAATGTAGACTGCTACATCTAGGCAGGGAAAATGGAGTGCACAAATATAGGATGGGTGACACCTGGTCCAAAAGCAGTGTGTGTAAAAAGTATCTAGGGCTCTTAGTCAACCACAAGCTAAACATGAGTCAACAGTGTGATGCAGCAGCCCAAAAAGCCTTCTGGGCTGCATTAACAGAAATACAGTGTCTAAACTGAGGAAAGTGGTAGTACTACTTTATCCTGCTTTGGTCAGACTTTAACTGGAATACTATGTCCACTTCTGGGCACCACAGTTCAAGAATGATGTTGACAAGCTGAAACATGCCCAGAGAAGGGTAACCAAGTTGATGAAAGGTCTAGAAACTGAGCCTTATGGGGAATAATTTAAGAAGCTGGGTATGTCTAACTTGGCGAAAAGACTGGAAAATGACATGACAGCTGTCTTTAAGTCTCTGAAGAGATGTCATGTAGATGATTGAACCAGCCTGTTTTCTGCTGCTGTAGAACCAATGGACTGAACTTACAAGGAAAGAGACTGTACATAAGCATGGAGAATAACTTTTTTACTGTAAGAGCTGTGGATTAGGCAAAAGTGAAATAGGTTTCCTTGGAGAGTGATAGAGTTTCCATCTTTGGAAGTCTTTAAGCAGGGGTTGGATATCATCTGCGTAATCCATCACTGGGTTTTAATTTCAGTGCATATGAATTCTAGCTCTACAGGTGACCTGCAAAATGTAAGTCTGTTACACTTTATGGTGTGTGTTATTGTGTTCAAAGAAGACACTCAAGAAATGTATGGAGAATGCTTCTGTTGAGGGGTCTTCTTATTTATATATAGATTGCCGTCACTCTGTGATTAAGCCTAGGTCCAAATCTTGTCTGAACCATAGAAAAGTTCATTGAGTTATCTTGGATAAGTGTTTTCCCTTAATACTATCTCCCTTGTAGGATTATTTTGCAAATAAAGCTGGAAAAAATAAAAGAAAACAAAACTGTGTCATTGAGGGGAGGGCAGAATATAAATGTGATAAATTAAAAACAAGTCCCTGCCTCAGATAACTAAAAAAAAAAAACCAAAACCAAAACAAACAAACTAATTTCTGTATGGAAATAGAGAGGTTAAAAACAGAAACAGCAGTGGTCAGTGACTTGAACAAATGCAGTTGCTCGTGCTTATTTATTATTTATGGATTAAATTAGTAAATCAGATTCTTCATTTACCAGATATCTAGGATGACATACCATAAAATTATTAAAATGATACAGAAAAACCTAAAGAAGCACAGTACAAAACGAAGAAATTATACAATAAGATCTAAGACTGGCATTAAAATTATTTGGTCCTCTTTCCTCTTAAATTTAAGAGAATGAACCAAAAGCTTTATGGAAAAGGTGAATGTTTACTAGAGTGTCTTGAAGTGTGTTTATATGGCATGGGGACAAGGTCCAGGACAGTTGTGTGAGCATCTTAACAATTGTATAGCCAAGCTACTAGGTTTTGCATCTAGTTACTCTGGCCAAGATCAATGAATGAAAGGAAAGCCAGTCCAGCACTTCAGGAAGAAAATATCCAAGAATATGTGGAATCTTACTAGATGACATGGTGTTCTGGCTTTTTGCATGTGGTGGGTAGTTTAACCCTATCAGGTATAGCTGTAGCCTGGAAGATTTGTATGGAGAAGGGCAATGTGCATTGGTAGTTCAGGGTGTGGGAAAACATATTCATTGCTCCATATCATGCTTCAAGTGGCATTTCTTTCCTGTGGGGTTTCAAATACATTTTTGTTTTGCAGAGAAAAGCATTGAGAGTGGGAAAATTTGTATTCAAGCAGTGACAGTTAGTGGTGAAGTAGGGGAAGGCTTTTGCATTTTCAGGGGTTGTCAGGCCACAGATACATTTGCCTGCATGTAGTAGGTAGTGTGGTCCTTGTTTCATGTCTCCTTAAGTTGAATTTAGGCTAGAGTTAGCTAAGATGACTGTTGTCAGTCTGGCTGTGAACACCAAATCTTAAGTGTAGCTTGAGTAATGTCCAACATATGCATCCCTAGGGTGTCCAAGAATAAATAATTAAAATGAGGCACAGCAGCTGTACCAGATGGTTGCTGAGCAGGTGATTTTGCTTGAGCTGATGACTGATAGTCCAGAAGGGATGGATGGCCTCAGGAAAAGGAAGTATGTCACAAAAGATATTTCAAAAGAAACCTGGTGTTCAGCTTGGGAATGAAAGCATGCTGTATTCCCAAACAGAATATATTAGCCACACTGCATTTCACAGAATGAAATTAAATCGACCTTTGAGGTCTAAAGTTTTTTTTCATTTGCAAAGCATTTTGTTATTCAGCTGAACGAAAAAGGTTATTTCAAGGTTTTGTGGGCTCTGTTGTAGGTTTCAGGAGGGAAAGTCCCACTAATTATGTTTCTGGGTCTTGCTGCTATAAACCCATCTCTTGTCTGTTAAGCACAAGATTCTTGCATCACTGTATCCCATCCATGGCTGTACGTGTTAAAAAGAGCACTAAATTAATATAAAATAGAAATACTACTGAGCATGGAGAGGGTGTCTTTCTTTGTTTATCATTGAATATCAGTAGCCTTTTCCCCACATACTTGGGTTTAGACCTTTCACACAGTCTAGAGCCCTGGCATTGTTCTTGCTAAATATTATTGAAATGTTGCCCCACCATCCTAATAACATTCTAAGAGAGGAGTGCATAGGTTTAGGGAGAACCTTTTAAAGTTAAACCTTATGGTGTTACTCTGTTGTTGGCTATGCACAGCTACATCCCCCACTGGCACAAGAAACTTCAAGTGCACAGCTGACATCTTGAGGTAAGAACATCCCGCTCAGTCATTTTTGTGATCTTTAAGTTGCATTCCCTCAGATATGATAACTGCCGGGAGAGCAGCAAGAAGGTTGCAGAAGGGAACACCTCCCCTGCTATTTTTATTCCCTTCTCCAAGAAGCTTAGGGCAGTTCACATCGTCCCCATCCCAGCCCCTCATTTTTATTGTTAGCTTTGTAAGATGAATTAGGCTGATTAATGGTGATTAGGGCCAGATTCACTAAGTGGGCTACCTGACTTACTGGGGATTTAACTCCATGCCTCCTTGGACCTAGTCTGATATTCCGACCATAGAACTCCTTGTTGTGTACCTTCAAGTCATTTCTGACTTCAGATAACCCTAAAGTGAACCTATCCTAGGGTTTTCTTAGCAAGATTTGTTCAGAGGGGGCTTGCCCTTGCCTTCCCCTGGGGCAGAGAAAGTGTGATTTGTCCAAGGTTACCCCGTGGGTTTCCATGGCTGTTATGTAAGATGTACATTAGACCTAGAGAACCAGATATTTCCTTTGGCTTGACAGTTGTCTGGCTGTGTTGTGTTCTTGAACCATCCATGCTAAAGCATTTAGCTGGGCAGAAAAGTGGTTTCAGAGGGGCTGTTCACATAGCAGCATCTTGTGTTTTCATGTGAGTGTTGTGGTACTAGGAATAGAAGAAGTAAGTACCTATTATCCCAGCAGTACCTCTCTAGTATGTTATCTGGTTAGTAGTTGAAGCCAGGCATGGGTATTACAATATTTAGCAACATAGAATCATAAAATAATAGTTGGAAGAGACCATAGGGGCCATCCAGTCCAACCCCCTGCTACCTCAAAGCCCTCCCAACAGATGGCCATCCAGACTTCTATTTAAAAACCTCCGAAGAAGAAACCTCTACAACATGGACCTGCATATATCGGTATAGGCTAAATTCTCACACTATCAGAAGTGCTTCAGTGAAATGCTAGACTATCAGAAGAGGTGTTCTACAGAGGTGGCCCATTCAATGTCATAAATGTGCCATTCGTGTAATAATGGGCTGTTCTTGCAACACCTCCTTGAACCTTTAATACTTGGATCTGGCACTGTTCCAGCCGTAAAAGGGATTTTTTTTAAAAAAAAAATCAATATATCTATCAAGTTCTTTAGATGATAATGCAGGTTGCCAGTACTTTTGAGAAATGAGCGTGTTCTTCTCATTTAGAAGGGTGATAGTTCAATTTCCAGCCACTTCCTAAGCATTTGATATTCACATTACTGACAGCAGAGACTTGTAGTTTTTAAAAATTGCAGTGGGTAATATCAAACATTTTCCTTGTTTAAAATAAAGACAGAACAAATTGTGTTACTGAATCTGGTGAGTTGATGATAACCAGCTGTGTCATGGTCATAACAGGAATTGCCATCAGGATTTCCAGAGAAGGGCGTGAACAGAACAGTCTTTCAGTGTCAAAAGCACTGCAAACCAATGTATGGTCTCCCTCGCTGGAATTCTAGAGTTAAGGGCCAAAGCCTTTCCCGAAATGTATCTTGAGGTCTCTGGTAACCTTTCCTCCCCCACACCTTCCCAGCCAGTTGTTTGTGTGTCCTCAAAAATTCGGATTACTCCTTTGTATAGTTTTGACAAACATATATTAACACGATTGCTAAATTTCAGATTTTGCAATCTTATGTTTGGTCTTGGGGATATTTCAGATTTTTTGTATCGTGTTATTTGCAAGCAAAAACAGGAGCAATATCTTCCAGGTGACATTCTGTCACATGTAACAACCATAAATATGAATCAAGCTTACTCTTACTGGGGACTGGTAATCTCATTCTCTGGCAGATGTGGTAGCATGACGTACTTGTTTCCCGAATGTCTCCGTGCTTCATTCACAACTGTATGTGTTAGGTGTTGGGAGGTTTTAGGTGCACCCACACAAAATGTAATGTGTGAATAATGTGTGAAGCATTCCTGATGTCCTATAAGAAAATGGGCACCAAATCTAGTTGGTTTCTGTTTGGTGTATAGCACGTGTGCTTGCTGCAAGGAAGAGCTGTCTGAGTGAACTCAAAGCAACTGTCTTATTTTCTGGGTACACGTATTAGTAAAACATCTCTGGTTTGGCAACTGAAAAAAAAAAACCATGCAATAATTGGGAAGCAACAATTTCAGTGGCTCAAGACCATGTAGCCACTCTGGTTTGAGATTAACATTTTAAAGGCATTTTATCATAGTACAGGCTATTCAGTGTCACCTTTCATTACTGTTCTACAGCAATAACTTTTAACAATGATATATACCATGCAGTGATCATCCTGTTTATGCTGTCACTTATTTCTGCTGTATTCCATTCCATCTTCATTGATTTTTCTCTATAATGTGTCAGTGGCAATATTTTTTAAATCTCCATCTGTTCCGTATTTTACAGTGTTTCATTGATCCTTCTAGCCTATAGGTGTGCTTAAGCTTATTTTTAGAATGCCATCCATCTTTGATTTACAAAGAAAATACACTAGATATTGGAGATTAAAATGTGGTCATTAATATTTCTGCTAAACATCTACGTCGTCTTGCTTGTTTGAAACAGGCAGGTATCACCCGCCAGATATTGGTCCTGATCTCAGATCAATTCTAGTCTTGTTCTTGTTGTGTGCCTTCAATTTCTTTCCGACTTATGGCAACTCCAAGGCAAGCCTTTCATGGGTTTTTCTGGGGCTGAAAGTGGGTGATGCGCCCAAGGTTCCCATGGCCAAGTGGGGAATCAAACCCTGGTCACCAAGCTTATAGTCAGGTGCTCAAACCACTATACCAGACTGGCTGTTATTGTACCTAATCCTTGTGCAGATTTGCAACTGGGTTTTACAGTTCACTAATCTCTGTATGTCTCTACACTTATCTGTCTCTGTGTCTGACCTGTATCTTCCTGAGGTTCACATGCTTCAGTGTCAATGCCAGGATAACTGCTTCATGGACACGTGGGCAGAGTTTGCATCTATGCAACTCAATGTTAATATATCATTTCACTTACAAAAATATGTAAACTGTCAAATGAATCCTACACCAAAGGAAAATGTAAATTCTGTATTAGATCTTGCTCCAAACAAGATACAGACTGTGCTATGCATTTTGACTGTGCTATACAAAGTTGCATGTATTTTAATTAATTTCTATTAGATACAGGGTAAGGGCAAATCAGTTTTCAAAACCATTAAGCACTGGTCACTGACCACTGGGTGTCTCCAATGTCTTCTGAGTTAGAGATGTCATTAGATCTGGGTAACATACTGAAATGTTCATTCTTGCAATCATAATGGACAGAAACAGTTTTTTAAAAAAAATTGTTTTAATAAAAGTTGAGATTTATAGAACTCTAAGACCTAATATATTTTATGCATGCTATTAGCTTTTCCTGAGGTTTGGGAATAATTAACAATAGAAATCTAAAAGTATTGGTAGAAATCCTTCAACATGGTTGGTAATATAAATCTCCATGTGCACAATTATGCGTTAATTTTGCTGTGTAACCTTATGCTAAATAGCAGCATTGTACAATAGAATCTAAACAACACATGTGCAACTAAATGTCCAACCAAATCTGCATCACGTTCATGTACGGTACAGAATGTACAGCCTTGTACATGCACATTCATGTACAACGTACGGATATGTCACATGCAGTATGCATCTGTATGAGAGCCAGCATGGTGTAGCGATGTGAGTTTTGGACTATGATTCTGGAGACCAGAGTTTGATTCCCCATTCAGTCATGGAAACCTGCTTGGTGACCTTGGGAATAACACACAGTCTCACCCCAGAAAACTCTGTTACATATTCACCTTATGATTACCATAAGACAGAAATGACTTGAAGGCACACTTTGACAAGAACAACAATAACAACACATCTACATACACAGTGCCACCATAGGCATAGGCAGCTTTGCATCTGAACATTGAACTGAAAGTAGACATTCCTAATCAGACAGAAATGTCCAACTACTTATATAGGGAAACTTGCACATGCGTAAGACGCCAACAGTGTTCCAACCATTGACATCTAGGGTATTGTATTCTGTCCAAGTCTAGTTCTTCCAGAGCTGCACCAGTTTCTGTAATAAATGCTTCACCAACAACATACCGAAGAGTGATGTTTGTTAAACTGTTCATAACATTCATGTGTACTTGCACAATTAAGAGCTGGCTTGGAGATTGTGATCCAAACAAGCCCTTTTGCTTTTTTGAAGTATGTTGCAGGAGGGCATGTTAACCCATGGACTCGGTCTTCCTAAAGTGGATTTGTCACACACTTCTGGGGAATGTCCACTTTGGCCCCTTTGTTAGTGTTCAGTGCAACAAAATGAGTGTGTTGCTCCTGCTCCACATTTTTCTGGTGTGTTCTTTGTTTTCTCTTTAATGACAGTGAATTTGTTTTTAAATTCTTAATTGATATCTGCATGTGCATCTGTTAGTTAGGCTGCTGTTTTAATATGCATTTTAAAATGTTGTTAGCCCTCTTGTGGATCTTGTGATTCAGATAGATTATATATAAATATATTAATAAAATGAACTAGCCCAGGAAAATAGCTTGCCTCAAAGATCAAGGCAGAAACCCTGTGCTGCCTCACCTTAAAATAGTTGCAGTAAAATCCCATAAGATTTACTTTGGAGTAAAACTATATTTTAACTCAGATAACACTGAAATTTTAGACACCATGTAGCTCAAAACCATCCATGGTCCTTGATCATCCAATGTAGTGGAAGAAAGAACATATTACTCATACTTTCTTGATATTTTGTCAGTGTGATCTCAGGACTTTGCCAAAGGGCGTGGGACATTCACTTCAGCATTATCTACTTCACTACTAACATAACTGGTGCTAATAAACTGCATATGCTATTTTCTTTGGAAGCAGAAATTCACCATCCTTTCTACTGCCATGTCTTCTGATATCTTGCCTTTTTTTTTTTTTTTGCCTCTTAGAGAGTGTTAACAGATGCTTTGAACTGCCTTGAAAATCCTCTTGGCTTTATATCTGTTTTACAGATGATCCGTTGTACGATAGTTTTTAAAGACCAAACATTTAAGTACAAGGAAAATTGAGATTTGAACCAGATACTTTAGGTCTCTTAGTGACTGTGTTCTGTGGTCAGGCTATGTTTTACATATGGAACACTAAGTGGGCTCATTCATCATAAAGGTTAGAATAGATAGAATGCAGTGTTATTGCAAAATATGTTTTCTGTACTTTGAGGTCATTTTACAATTATTGTGAACATAAAACAGAATTGCAGATTGCTTTTTTTCTTTTTTAAAAAAATTCCTTTCTGGAAAAACCACCTGTCTGCATAAGTTGAAGAATCTGACTCATGAAAGTATGAAAAATCATTTCTTCCAAACTTGAGGAATAAGATGTAAAGTCAAAGGCTTTCAAGGCTGGAATCCATAGGTTGTTGTGGGTTTTCCGGGCTTTGAGGCTGTGTGTGATAACTGAAGCCCCTGTCAGAGCTGCTGATGACGAGCAGCAGCTGTGGGTCCCTGTGGCTCTGGCTGGAGATGAGTTGTCCTGCAGCTCAGGAGCTCTCCCTGCTGCCATGGACCAAGCAGGCTCAGACGTTCCTCTGCCTGCTCCTTTAGGGCAACAGGGATCCGATTCTGAAGATGGTTTGGAGCCTGTGCCAATCAGCCCACAAACAAGGCAGAGACTCAAGAGAGCTGAGCAAAGGGAGGCTTCCTTGATTAAGTTCAAGAAGCAGTGACTGGCCACACCTGTGTCTGGGGCTATGTAACTGCCTGCCTGGAAGCTTTCCTTTGCTTGTGGCAAACTTTCTACAAGTCCTCCTCTTGCCTGTTCCTTGCTCTCAGCACCTGGTTCCTGCTACCTTGAATTGATCTCTTGGCTTTTGGAACTCTGACTACGGCTTTTGCTTGACGCTCTGGTAAATGAACTCCCTTGTGTAAAGTGCTTGCTTGTCTCCTCCTGGCTGGACTTTGCTGGCTCTTGCATTCCCTTCTCTGGGCTGGCCCAAGTCTCTGAACTTGACATTGTGTTCTATTAGTATTTTTTCCTGATGTTTCGCCTGCATCTGTAGCTGGAATCTTCAGAGGATCATCTTCTGAACATGCCATCCACAGATGCAGGCAAAATGTTAGGAGAAAATACTAATAGAACACGGCCTCAAAGCCCAGAAAACCCACAACAACCTATTGAGAAATAAGCTTTAGATCAGTGGTTCTCAACCTGTGGGTCCCCAGATGTTTTTGGACTTCAGCTCCCAGAAGCCCTGAGCATTGACCATAGTGGCTGGGGCTTCTGGGAGCTGAAGTTCACAAACATCTGGGAACGCACAGGTTGAGAACCACTGCTTTAGATCCAGAGTAGATGACTCTGTCTTGTGTGTGTGTTTTTTTTAAACATGAGCTTGAATTGTGCTACTAACTCTTTAGAGGTAAATACGGTTGCCTATAAAGTCTGTTCATACCGAATGTATTTATTGTGAGAGTAGTGAAATTTTCAATAAGTTCATTGATGCACTGAGGATTCTTTATCTGGATTTGGCTCTTTAGGTGGTATTATTAATGGGAAGAAGAGAGATGGTGGTAGAGAAGTGACAGCAGGTACCATGGAACTGTTTTTAAGGTGTGGGAGGCTCAACTGTGGTTGGCAGGTTGCAGTTTATTTTGTCTACTTGTTGGTACTCGCAGGGGAAGACCAAATTCCTTTTCCTATCCATTATCAATTAAATATTTTTAAATATGAAGACTCTTATAAGTACATAGAAGGCCTGCCATTTGTTCAGTGTTGTCGTCGTCGTCATCATCACCATCAACGTTATCTCATCTTTTCCCCAAAATTGGGATTCAAAGCAGCTTAACAATTAAAATAAGAATAATACCTCTTCACAATATTAAATATATAAACTTACATGTAAAAAGATAAAAAGTTATTAAAAAGATAAAAGATAAAAAGCAAATAGAAGCAATTCAGTTTAGTAGAATACTGCACCATCTTGAAAGCCCATTTTTAAAATCCTTCTGTTTTAAAAACCTGCCAGAATAGAAAGATCTTTGCCTGCTGATGGAGGGACAGCAAAGAGGGGGCCATTCTAGCTTCCCTCAGAGGGGAGTTTCAGATTCTAGAAGCAGCTTCTGAGAAGGCCTGGTCTTTTGTCACCATGAACTGTGTGTGTGAAGGTTGTGGAATTGAGAGAAAGGCCTCTCCTGAGGATCTCAGGGGCTGAGCAGGCTCATATGAGGAGATACAGTCTGCCAGATAGCTTGGATCTAAACCGTATAGGCCTTTATAGATCATAACAAGCACTTTGGAATGTAGCTTACTTCCAAGTAAATGTGCATAGAATAGATTGCAGGCAGCCTTTATTAGTTCTGAGAGAGGTCAACAACAGTAGGTGTTGAAATAATTTTTAGCACTTGATAATTTAGTATGCTCCCAATTGATAATACCAGAGGAGTCTCAGCTACATAGGAGTCATAGTAGAGAGTTGAAAGAAGTGGTCTTTTCCCTGATCTTAGTTCCCAATTAACTAGCTACTGAACTTTAGTATCTCCCTTTTAATATCATATTGGCGCTTGTTGCTACCTCAGGCCATCTAATCCATTATTTAATGCTAGAAAAATTGGACCTCTGATACTTACCAGAGTGTTGGCTGGACAGTGAGATATTTATTTACTAAAACCATTTTTATTCTGCCCTTCAGGATTTAAATTCTTCCAAGGAAGTTCATAGCAAAACTAAAGCAATGATGAATACAGTCATCAGGTCCTATACTGGAAGAAGGTCAGGATACAAATTAAATAAATAAACAGCTCAAAATTAAAACAATTTCAAGTCATATAGGTCCAGCAGTTTTGAGTGTTCTTTCCCACTGAGAAGGATGATAGGGAAAGTAGGGAGGGAGGTAGTGTTATTGTGAGCTATGAGGATAACATCTCCATTATCACCAGATATTCTACTTCCTTTTTTTTTTCTTGTTCGCTTTTCCCTTCCTGTTGTGTACGTTAGATTGAGAGTTTGCATGCAAAGATAATCTGACATTATAACTTTACAACACGTAGAATAATTGTAGACTCCTTGTAATTGTTAAATAATAACTACGTGCATGTGTTTGATTATGAACACATAGGACTGAATGAGGATTCTTTTGCTTTACAGTGCATCTCACTGCTGACACTTTCTTGTTGAGAGTTGACACATACAATGTAGGAAGGTTATTAGGGCCCACCGTCTTTTAGTTTGCAGTGTGGGACCTTGAATTTCCATGCCAAGGCCTCTTCCAGGCATAGGTCAGGAGTTTGTGTCTACCATGACACCGCTTAAATTACCCCACACATGTTGCTGATCACATTCTTAGTCTGGCCCTTTATTTTGAACAGATATGGGGTGATCTTTGTGTGGAGGAGTCAATCACTTTGTTTCTTGTCAAGGATCGGTTCCTATTAAGTCAAAATTGCACCAGTGATAACTACTGACTTGAGCGAGGTGGTGAACCTACATCTAAGAAGCTTGCAGCCTGGTGGCTTATGCATCCATAGGCTTTCCGGATAGCTTTGGATTATTTTTCTTTAAGTTTTTAAGGTGATCTAATGAGTGGTTGTGTTGAAACTGATAGAAGGGAGTTATTTTAGGTAAGCGACATGATAGTTCCAAAGGATATAATTCTGACTTCTACATGTTTAGCTGTTCACCTTATTTCTTAAGGAGCTGAGGTCAGTGAGGCAGCAAGGCTGATAATTTTGCAAAGGTGGAATAAAATCTGTGTTAAATCCACAGCTACACAACTTGTAGCTCAGGTGATGGCAGTGAAGAAATCATGTATTTCTCTTATTGTTGCATCTACACAGTCTCATCCATTTAAACTTTTGGAGGTAGGTGGGTGGATAAATACTAGGGATGGGCCAACCGAATCCTCAAATCCTGGGTAAGGATTCGAGATTCCCGAATCAGAGTCCCTATGCCAAAATAGGCAAACCGAAACTTTTGAATCCGCCAATCAAATAGATTGTTGGAGACCAGGATGCCTGAAAACCAGGGAGACTGGGATTCCTGAAAACCTGGGAGACCAAGTGTCAAGGTTAGACACCTGAGCAGCGAGCCAGCCCAGAGAAGGGAGTGCGAGAGCTAGCAAAGTCCAGCTGGGAGGAGAAAAGCAAGCACTTTACACAAGGGAGTTCATTTACCAGAGCGTCAAGCGAAAGCTGTAGTCAGAGTTCCAAAAGCCAAGGGTCAAGAGATCAATTCAAGGTAGCAGGAACCGGGTGCTGGGAGCAAGGAACAGGCAAGAGGAGGGCTTGAAAAAAGTTTGCCACAAGCAAAGGAAAGCTTCCAGGCAGGCAGTTATATAGCCCCAGACTCAGGTGTGGCTAGTCACTGCTTCTTGAACTTAATCAAGGAAACCTCCCTTTGCTCAGCTCTCTTGAGTCTCCGCCTTGTTTGTGGGCTGATTGGCACAGGCTCCAAACCATCTTCAGAATCGGATCCCTGTTGCCCTAAAGGAGCAGGCAGAGGAACGTCTGAGCCTGCTTGGTCCATGGCAGCAGGGGAGCTCTTCAGCTGCAGGACGACTCATCTCCAGCCAGAGCCACAGGGACCCACAGCTGCTGCTCATCATCAGCAGCTCTGACAGGGGCCTCAGTTGTCACACCAGACATATAAAGGAAGATAGTAAGTAGATGAGTTTTTCCCTTAGAGTAATAATGGCCTTTGCTAACAATTTCAGAAGTTACGTCTGATCTTGTATTCTAGGATATTTAAATTGAACATTTCATATTGAAGTTCAGTACTTGACTAGAAGCTACAGGCTTGAGATTTCAAGGACAGCTGAAACATGCCTTTGCATAGCTCCCTTGCAAACCTCTTTCGGACACAATTCTGGGGTTAGGAGTTTTACAAGGTGTCACAGCCTTCTCTGCCAAAGTGTACTGGTGCATCATCAAACTACAAACCCCAGGATGCCGGAAGGAGCTATGCAAAGAAAAGCCAGTTTTGACCTGGGTTATCTCTGTATTGTATTATATGGCTCTGTTTACACAGGCAGGAAAATGTGGGATTAATCTACATTTTCCTGCCTATGTAGAAAGGGCCTTCATGTCATTTTCAGTCTGGGGAGATCCTGAGGCAAAACTATGACAATTGTCTTGGCCAGTGTAAAACGCAGAAAAACCACCGCACATCAATGTTGAGTGCGAAAGGCGCACCCAAGCCTCGTACCCAAGGCTTGCCCAACCTGACACCTCTTTGTGATCAGAACTGAACAGCCAGGGAGATCTCTGAATCAAGCCAGGGTCAGGACAAACGGGTCTGTCTCAGTTCTCCCCCTCTGAGAACGCAGTCCTTTCCTCATTCTTGTCCCCCCTTAGCTTCTTCCTTCCAAGACTCTCCCCCTTTACTGCCCTCCCTAAATCTGCCCTTCTCCTAGATGTAAGGATCAGCAGTGATTTATATTTTCCAAGACTGTGGTACTGTTGGTACTAAGGTCAAGATGATATTGTTGGTAGTGTGTATATTCCAGGATTCAGAATAAGATTCTGGGAGACTGTTATATGGAACACAGAACTTCAAACATTTATTGTAACACTGTTGCTTAAATTTGTTTTTGTATCTCAGTGTTTACAAATGGCACATCATTCTTCTCTCTCTCTCTCTCTCTTTCTCTCTCAATTCATTCACTATCTTTCATACACCCAGTTTCTCAGTTCTCTCTCCCACAGAGCTGTTCAAGTCTCCAACCTTCCCCAAACACACCACAAATCACACTCCTCTTCAAACACACACCAGACAGTTAAAATCCGTTATTTTCCTCTTTCCACCAACCCCTCCCCTGGGCTATCCAAGATTCCATTTCTCCAGCCAATCAGCTTAAACACTCTCAGTTGCCAAGGAGACTCTGTTGTCAAGACCCCTCCCATCAGGTTCGTCACAGCCAGATTTCTTCAGAGGGAGGTTTGCCTTTGCCTAGGCTTTTGCTAAGGCTGAGAGAGTGTGTCTTGCCCAAGATTATCCTTCTTTCCCTTGCTTTTTAAACTCTTTTTAAAAAAAAGATTCAAAAGATTTGAGATTCGTGGATTCCCAGAACCTTCCAGGGATTGGGATTGGGATTCGGAAAATTCTGAATTTGTCCCATCCCTAATAAATACCTGTCATATTCTGCCTTTTCTTTGGAAAGATTAAAGCAATTGCTTGCTTGCTCTGAGCAGTTTTTCAGATCCAGGTTTTCTTTTTCTTTCTTTCTTTCTTTCTTTCTTTCTTTCTTTCTTTCTTTCTTTCTTTTTCTTTCAGATTTTGTAAGTAAAGTTGCTTGTATCTGCTCCAACCTTGATAGTTGTTCAGTCAGTAGCAGGGTCATTAAGAGTTGCTTTTGATGTAAGATTCAATTATTTACATCCAAACATGTAGTCAGGTAACTTGGTTTTGTTTACCCAATAATTGACATCCACTGTGGCTGCTACTGAACAGGCAGGGCAAATGGCAGACTGTTTGATGCACAGAAGGACTATTGGAGGAAAGTTACTATTTCAGTCAGTTTGAGAGTTAGCAGCTGACTGGTTTGGAGGAAGGATGCATTCATTCCCTAAGTGTTGGGATATTATAGTTTCTAATCTCTACGGGGCAAGGTGATCTGGCTGTTGTTAAGCTACTCCAGTTATTCCTAGATGATACGGATTACCTGGATCTACCGGAATGAAAGTACTTAGCCTGACTTTATTCATGATCTTAAGTGGCAAAAAGATGTGGAAGTAGGACTTTGCAGATTCTTTTGAGCCTGTTAGTGTCCTGGATTAACTGGTGGTTCAATAGCTACTGCTGCTAAGGATGAACAAATCTGTCAATCTTTGTTTTCCCAGTCTTAAGGTCATGCCACCTGACTGCCATTTATTTGCCATTTCTTTAAAAAGCATGGGGGAAAAACATGATTTTTTAAAAAAATGCGCAGCTCTTTATATATTTTCCGCCCACTTTTCCCTAATACAGTGGTTCTCAACCTGTGGGTCCCCAGATGTTTTTGGACTTCAGCTCCCAGAAGCCCTGAGCATTGACCATAGTGGCTGGGGCTTCTGGGAGCTGAAGTCCACAAACATCTGGGGACCCACAGGTTGAGAACCACTGCCCTAATACATGGAAGGAGGGAGGTTTGAGTAAAATTCTCTTCATATGCCTTTTATATGTTGTTTTCATTAATATATGCATTTTCGCACACTGTCACCTATAATATACATGCTTTACGTATCTTTTTTTTATTGGTAAACTGCGTTGCAAAGTATGTAGTATGTGCATATTGAAGAATTGCATTTTAATTTATGTGTTGATTGAGAGGTGCAATTTAGGTAGGTTTGCTGGGAACTCTTATGTGAGGTTCCTTAAGGATCTGTTCTGTCTCCATTGCTTTTTGCCATCCATATACACCCACTGGGAGCAGACATCCTTAGCTTTGGAGTTTGCTGTCATGTTGTTGTATGCCTTCAAGTTGCTTCTGATGTGTGGCGACCCTAAGATGACCCTATCACAGGGTTTTCTTGGCAAGATTTATTCAGAGGGGATTTGCCTTTGCTTTCTCTGATGCTGAAAGAATGTGACTTATCCATGGTCCCCCACTGAGTTTCTGTGGCTGAGCAGGGATTTGAACCCTGGTCTCCAGAGTTGTCGCCCAATGCTCAACCCCCCACGTCATCCTGGGTCTCATACTATCATACTAGAATGAATTCTGGAAGTTGCTACAGGTTGAATGAGAGTGTATGAATTGAAATCTAATCCAAGCAAGACAGTGTTGCTTATAGCGGGCACTCCAGTAGCTGCAGAAGCAATAGAATTGCTGATTGTGTTTGCAATCCTTATAATTTATGCATTATAAATCCCCAAATAAGTAATCATTATATAGGACTGATTTTCTTGGTGGCAGCCACAAGTTCCTTGTAGTGTACTGTAACCCTTCTCCATGATATGGTTTAATTGGCAAAATATATATTTAATTGGCATAAAATATAAATTATATCCTGGAATCACTGGGAGCTTGCTGGCAAAGAGGAACTGGCTGCACATATACGTTGTAAACCAAAATCAGGATGAGATCTCAGAACATGGCTAGAACATAGGGGGAGCCCCAGACAAAGGACTTCAGATGTCTCTCAGTGACCCAATCTTAGAAACAATAGCACCCGAAACTGCTTCCATGGAAGGACTGATTGTCTTTGACCTCTCTCTTTCTCTAGCAAAAACTCTTCTTTGTCCCCCAATCTGTCCAGCAGTTAAGGAACTATTATGATTCCCATCAGTCCATTTGTTACCTAATGCTAAGGCCATTAGCTCACACAAGACCCCATTGCTCACTCTGCAGACTCCATTGTTTACTCTACCAGAGAGCCATTAATACCTTCCCCCCGAGGGCAGAGCAAGACTATTTAAGCCGTGGCTTTTCATCAAATAACTCATAGTACTTTTGGTGTACTGACCATCACTCTGCCACTCTGATTCATGATTTGTACTACCTTTGGACTCCTAACCTAAGCCTCATTGACTCATCTCTTCTCTGCTGGATTGGTAAATATCACCCACTTCACCCTAAACTCTTGCTATCCAAACCTTTCCTCTCTTTTCTTTCAGTTAGTCTTGTGTGATTACAAGATTGCTTGGATCTTGTTTGTGTGATTGTTAATTCCCCCAATAAGACAAAAAAGCTTACTTTTGGATCCTTGGTTGGTTCTTCCTTGCATTAGTACTGGTATACACAGGTGTAAAAGATCCCATAAGGTTACCTTCCTCTTGCAGACCTCCTCTTTGAGCTAATATTCTTCACTGTTTCATGGAGGCACTGGCATCGTGGGTGGACCCCTGAGTCACTCAGGTTTTGGGGTAACAGTATAGTTCGGGCCTTAGGTATGCTGCAGGTAACTTAAAACATTTGTCATTTATGCTACTGTTTTTGTAATTCAAAAGACTTCCAGCTCTGAAAACAAAAATAATACTTTCATGGAGCATTGTTTTGCTTCTGTTGCATCACTCATTTGTCTTGAAGACTTCAGAATGATACCTTCACTGACTGTATCTTCTGTTGTCCGTATGATTTGTGCTATGCTTTGTAATTATAACATTGCCTAGAGCCAGTTGGATTTGAGCTGACAGCTCTTCCTTGTATGTGCCCAGTCTACAGATGACACAGCCAAAGGGGACCCCTCTCTGCTTGCATTTCTTCCTTGACTCATGAAGTAATAAATCAGGGTAAATCTGTTAAAAGGAGAGACCACTTGGCAGAAATCCTGCCACAGGCTTCTGCAGATTTTTTCTGCATTCTTTAGCTTTCCCTGTCTTGCCTGCTGCTAGCAGAAGCACTTTTGTGGACAGGAATAAAGTGCTTCAGTGATCAATAGTTTTTCAAGTCTGCTTGGTCACTTCTTTTTGCCAGCCAAATTGGATGTGATCCACACCATTCAGGCACCCTATTTATATTTGTATTTGCCCTTGCTGTGAACAGTGTTGTCAGCAGCAAGGTACACTGATTCTGACAATACGGAGTTACATTAACAGATGTTCTGTGTGTCAGGTACAGATTCAGTGATAGAGCCCCACATAAAGGGTAAATGAGGTTAAGCAAAGCGCTGGTCAAAAGCCAAAAGCCAATCCTATGGAAGAGTCTGTCTAAGAGCTATGAATAGAAGCATGCTAGTGCTATGTAAGCAAAGTGAAAGGGGATGCAGTGAAGAAGAAGGGAACATGTCAGAGTAAAAGGGGTTACTTCAATTCAGATCTGTCTTCTCAGAGAGTTTTAATTCTTCTTTGATCATAGAAAATTCCTTTGTCCTCTGTGTCCCTCTGTTCTGCTTTTTGTATGTGGATTTCAAGCCATGCATATTTCTTGGTTTCTTTGTTTCACTCAAAAGTAAATCTTAGTCTTGGAAAGTCTTGCTCTAGGTCAAGTGAATCATTTTGTTACACTGTGGTAAGTCTTTCTTTCCACCCCATTTCCAGCAATCCACTGCATTTGTGGGTCAGCTGATAACAGCAGGACCAGCCAACTGCTGCCTCTGTGGAAAGATTGCTGCTTCCCTATTACTTCCTTTTGTACCTTGGTGGGGAGTTGAATTGGTGAGAACAGTTGTATTGCCTGTTTCAAGAAAGCAGTGTGGGGCAATGTGGGTGTGAGTATAATATTCTGTGTCATTCTTGTTGGTTTAGCTGCCTAGTAATAACTATGGCTTTATGTCTTTTTGGCTGCTCAGGGTTAATCATGCAGACAGTTGTAGAGAAGGTTTGACAAGGTATAGGAAGGAGACAATAAGAAGTTGAGTTTTAAAATGATTGACCTGAGTCTCTAGATTTCACCTATAAGAATGTGGAATCTCTTAAATATAAGAAGGTAAGGTCATTTTGATTAAATACTCAAGGGTGCAACAGGCCCTCATTTTTCTTCAGATTCATTTGGCAGTTCCACTCTAATAATGTACCTTGTCAATATCATTTAGCTCTGACTCTACTCTTTTATCACAACCTTTGTGTAACAGGGCTTGGTTCTAAGTGTTCACTCAGAACTAAGTTTTTTTAAGGTAGTATGTTCTCTTTATTGTCAGACACTTTGGATAACTGAGTCTGAGTCTGTAGGTATAAATCAAACTGTAACATTTATTATAGTAACCTTAGAAACAAAGTATCTTGTTAGAGTTCATGTATAGTGCAGTGTTGATACATTAAACCTTTCAAACTGCTGACAGACAGTCACTCCCAGCTTTAAGCACTAGTTCTCTGTGTCTTTTCCACAGCAGCTTAAAAACCACTCAGTCCCCCTCTCTGGTCAAGACCTCTATGAAGGGTTAAGACACACATAATCCTTACCTTATGTAGAATTCCTCTCATCCTGCTGTGTTAGGGTTCATTATTGAGGTGCTATTCCTCTTACCTAACAACCCACTGTCAAATTGCACTGGCATTCCAAATAGCTAACACCAAAAGCAACTTGATTACCAAGGGTCACTAAAATTAATTGGTATTGGAGTCAGCAACTAGTAGCATGAAGGTGAGTCATGACATGTAAGAGCTAATCGCTGGGCCTCACAATAGCCAACCTTAATAAGAAACTAAGGCTTGGAGGGAGAAAGTGCTCTTGCGACTGTTCAACAAACCATGATAATAAGTTACAGCGTCTGCCCTCACAGCAACCACTATCACTGTCCCTTTTCCCAGTTGCCTTGCTAACTGCTGACCAGAAACTTTGTAGATCAGTTCAGAGTGATAAGGAAGGTGTTTGTTTCTATAAATTTATCTAGTTGAATAAGTTCATATCATAGCTTTAATAATTCAGGAGTATATAGTTAATAACAAACAATTACAATTGTTGAGTGATCACTCCATCCAAACACAGATAGAACTATTACAAAAAAAAAAATCTAAAAAATGTTCTCTCTCTTTAACCTGTGATGGTACTCAACAGTGTTCAAGGTGGGCTCAGTCACTTCAGCCACCTTCCTTCTATAATCTTATTCTCACTACCCTTTTTGTCTGTGTTGAAATGAGCTTGAGCATTTGGCAGAAGTAAGTGTATATTTTACTTCAAGCCTGCAATAACCAGTGTAAGATTGTCTGGGAGGCAAGGAGGACTTAACAAGAAATTAAAGGATGCTATCTGGAAGATAAACTAAACAACATGAGATTATTGGACACAGATCCGAGATGAGAAATGGTTATACTCCCAAACAGCTGCAGAATATTTCAGCCTTCCAGAACATACAGTAAGGGATTTATAGGTTTATAGGCTGCATTCCTTGAACAGGGAAATTACAAAGGAAGAATAGAAAGGGAAACAGCTGGATAGAATTATATTCACCAGTTCTAAACCATTAGCAGAGGTATGAACACAGACAATGGTTTCATGGCACGCATGCACATGTGCGCGCGCCTCTCTCTCTCTCTCTCTCTCTCTCTCTCTCTCTCTCTCATATATATACACACATACACACACACGAGAGTCTTCACAAGGAAGCAGAACTTTTGGTAAGCAGATTTACTCTTTTCACACTCAATGACCACTGTAAAGATCCGAAAATCTGTATCAACTTATGCAGTTTTTGAAAATTTAGGGCAAAGATCATGATTTGCATCTTTATGGATCTTGTTACATTCTGTCCCACTCCCACAACTGAGTAAATATGCTTTATACCTAAGACCTTAATACCACTTGATGCTGCATCTGAAGAAGAAGTAGGTTTATGTCCATGAAAGCTCATGCTAAAATATGTATCAATTAGTCTTAAAGATGCTGCCATGTTTCTTTTTCCTTTTCTCCCTTCCTCCTTTTAATCTGCAAGAGAGTACTTCTTTGAAAACTACGTGTACAGTTAAAGACATAGCAAAGATTAACATTAAAATAGAATTTAAATATCAGTATTAAAACAATTTAAAGCATATATTTGAAAAAAATAAAAAGCAGTTTTAAATAGTGCACTTTAAAACGATTTTAATTAAACAAAATCCAGCACTCTGCCCCTTTCCTTAGAAACTTCTTGTTATAAAGTACTGTTGGATAAAAATTGTTTTTGCCTGCTGGCAGAAAGATGGCAAGGAGGGGTCCATTCTGCTCTGTCTGGGGAGGGTGTTCCAGAGCCCTGGGGCAGCCACAAAGAAAGCATTATCTCATGCCCACACCAACCATACCTGTGAAGGTGGTGGGACTGGAAGAAGGGCTTCTCCTGAGGATCTCAGGGTCTGTGCAGGCTCATATGGGAAGATACAGTCTGTCAGGCTGGACTTAAGCCATATAGGGCTTTATATGTCATAACCAGCACTTTGAGTTGTGGCTAGAAACAAACAGGCAGCTAATGGACATGTCGGAGGAGGGGAGGTGTATGATCCCTGTAATCAGCCCCAGTTAACATTCTGGTTGCAGCTCTTCTTGCCAGCTGACATTTCCAAGCACTTTTCAAAGGCAGACCCACACAGAGTGCATTACAGTAATCCAGACAAGATGTAACTAACACATATGTCACCATGGCCAGATCAGTTGTGTTCCAGAACAGATGCAGTTGGCGCACTAACTTTAAGTGTGCAAAAACACTCTTGGACACCACAGAAATTTGGGCCTCTGGGTTAAAGGCCGAGTCCAGGAGTACTGAAACCTATAGCATCTGGCATTCCTTTGTGGTTGCCCATCAAAGTACTAATCAGGCCTGGCCCTGATTAGCTTTGAATATCAGATGGACTCTGGCACCTTCAGGAAGTTTAGGTCCTATGTGAGAGCTAACAAGGAATTTCTTTCTAATGCAAATACAGCTCCAGGGAAGGGATTTGCCTCAAAACCACAGTAGGAGAGGAAAGTGTTAAATTTCCCTCTCCATCACTCACTTCTTACTGGTCCAATTAAAACACACCAGCATTTTGATTTGAAGATGCGCTACACGGCAGAGTGCAAGACTTCACCTGTACAGTTCAGCTTGGTTAGTACAAGTTAGTTCAAGGAGCAAGTACTGAAGGAGTACCCTATTCCCTGATCCACCTTTTGACTGACCAGCAGCACCTCTGCCTTGTCTTGATCAAGCTTTAGTTTATTTACCCTCCTTCAGCCCATTACTGATGCCAGACTGATTTAGAACCAAGACAGCTTCCTTAGTGTTTGGAAAGGAAGTTGGGTGTCATCATCTTGCTGGAGGCACTGAACCCCAAACCTCTGCGCAACATCTTCCAGCGGTTTCATGTAGATGTTGAATGGCCATAGACAAAGGGCCAAAGAGTCAAACAGAAGTCCTCACCTTGCTTCTCCAGAAAATAATGGAACTACTATAAAGCAGGGTCTCCAAAACCCATTTCAGCAAAGTTGATGGAACTGAATGTTGAAAATGAAAAGGGACAGATTCACTCTGTGGTTCCTGGTGCAAGTCATCTACCAAGGTAACAAAAATTGCCTCTGTTCCATAATCAAGCATGAAATCCAATTTAAATACTGAGAACAGATTTTGATTTGTATGGTTGAGCATTCAGGACATAACAGTTTCATGAGACTGTGTGGTTTTCCTATTTTACATTAAGGGGCTACAAAAAGAAAATGTTTTCATACAACATGAATTTGATGGGTAATAATATCTTGGTATTAGCGTTATTAATACTTATTAACAAATGGTATTAATGTTGCTGAGTTCAGAATGCTATGAAAAAGAGATATATGGTAACCAGAACAGTTATTGCTTGAGGGTAGAAATCTGCCCCTACCTTTTTTTCCTTATTCATAATTTTACTGGTGAACTTGAGAGTGTTTAGATATTAAGGAGCAACTTTACAACATTCCAAGGAAATACTGTAAGGTTGTTGCTACCTCCATGTACAGTGAGATTTGGCTGATTGAATTTCCTTCCTTTTGCTGACTCTAAAACAAATGTAAGGTACTGATGCCAATAATGATTTTCTTTGTAGTGTTCTTTTGAGTATTGTCAAACAAAACTAGGCTTTCTAGCAATGGAAAAACATTCTTCCTTGAACTTTTTGAGGGTGAGATGCAGGAATTGTGAAGACTTATTTGGTTGCTTTAGTTATTTTTTACTTTGCTTACCTTGGAGTAGAATACAGTGAAGTCCTAAAAAAGTAAAATATAACAATTAAAAACCACCAGTACTTCAAGTTCCATGCATGAATCCAAGCACACAAACATTCCTAAGGCAGACTGCAGGTCAGTGTCTTTTAGACACCTAGAAAAAACACTGCCAGGTCCCTCTGTAAACCAGGGGTGTAGCAGCTGGAGCGGGGAATGATGGTATTGTTTCCCCATAAGAATTTTGTCTCCCCAGTGAAGTTTTCCTTCACTCCCCAGATTTCTAGCACTGCAGCAGATTAAAACTTTGGCTGAGCATTAGAAATATAGTTTAGGCATCCAAAAAAAAGGGAAAGGCAAAATAACAGTGAGAACAGAGCAAATGCAAGAGTTCTGGGTATGAATAATTGGAATGCTAACATTTGAACACTGAGGGAAAGTTTCATGGGTGGTGGTGGTGGCAGAATTCTTATTTGTGGGTTAATGCCATCAATTTTTCCCCACATGGCTATGATCTTGCTGTAAGCCAAGCCCCAACACATACATTCCAGGTTCTGTTGGAAACTGTACGATTCTCCAACAAGCTGTAAAAAAGACACACCTGCAGAAATGCACCCAGCTTCAGAGTCCCCTCCCTGTGTAAGGCTACTTTTTCAGGATTTTCCCATTTAGAGTAGAGAGCACAGAACACAAGGGCTATGCCACTCTGTTCTCAGGGAGCACACTACTGTGTGTGGGGCTTTCACACTACAGCACATCGCTCCACTGCTAGAGAGAGAGAATGGTTTACATTTTGATGTTACGCACAAAAAAATTCACAGAGAAACCTAAGCAACTAGCTTAGATATTTTCACTTGCAACAAACTCATATAGACAAGGACATCAGGGCAGTGAGGGGGCCCAACACATCCCAAAGTAAATCCTTACCTGGGAGCAGGGCAATGAAATAGCACAGCTAATACATGTGGAGCAGGGAGAGAAAGCTGCTCTGTCAACAAACAGAATACCTCATTGGGTGTATGAACTATTGGAAATAGTAGCCCTGATTCAAAATGTTGAGAGGACAGCCCTTGTACTTTCCAAGCAGACTGGATAAGGAGAGAGAAGAAAGGTATCTTTCAATACAACCATGGAAGACATCTCCCTCCTTGTCATGGTGTGGGCTCCCTCCCCAAAGCCATGCCTTGTCACTACTGCTGTTTGTTAACAGAGCTCTGGCTTGCCTTGGGTCACTCCATTCCCTGCCATCAAGATAGCTAGGTTTGCCAGCAGTTCATAAGGCACCTTGTTCGTCTATGTATCCAGTAGCAGGTGCTTCTTTGGCTGTTGATATGTCTCTGGAAGGTGTCTCCCAACCTCTCTGGTAGTAGAGGGCAAGAGGCCTGTGATTTTGTTGACCATGTGTAGCTAGACTACAAAATACCCTCCCCTTCTGGAGCTTCCCACCACTACTGAGCTCCCATCAAGGTTCTACCTATCAGACACAAGGAGAAGATCTTATTACTGATAGGAATGGTGGGGACCCTGCTCTCACCAACACAAACCAAGGTAGTGAGATGGATTCTTGGTTGGGGAACAGGGCCTGCTAAATGCTATCGCTTCCTTTTGCATGAAGGTGCAGCAAACTTGTTTGAGTGGCTCTCAGCTTTGGAGGGAGGCTGTAAAGTCAGTGCAGGTGGCCCTGACTGCTATGCTTGACATTATGGGGGACCTGGGAATCAAACGTGTGAACTGGACATGACTGTGGGCAGCTTCATCAATTTCTCACTGTTACCTTCAAAGGCACCTATGGGGAAATTAGCAAGACTACCAATGTCATTGGAAAGCTAATGCATCAGATAGTTGAGATGGTAGGAGTGGAAGGATAGTGTTTGCTTTGTGTCCCTTCCTGCAAGAGTGGGTAACTTATGGGTAGGGCAGATATGACCAGATACTCAGATTGTGCAAAATCCTCCTCCTGTTAAACTGACTGGAGATTATGATGTTTGTGATGTGCTCATCATATGTGCAGATCTATTGCCTTAAACCGATCTCAGGCAATAGTGGGTGGTGGCATTTGGATGTCCTTTTTAGCTTTCTCTGTTGTCTGTGCTTCTCCTCCTGTATCTATTCACATCATTCTTGGGACGGAACAGTAGTACCCCATAATGCCATCTGGGGAGTGATCAGAATGCAGCATGCAGTCTGTACCTCCAAGCTTTTTCTTACTGCTTTCTTGACACCCCAGTGCTCATCCATCCATCCATCTGCCTATCTATGATTCTTAAATGCAGTGTACTCATTTGAGAAAAGAACTAAATACAGTATATTGTAGTTAGTGGGATAGTTAATATCACAATCAATATAGTTTCTTTTGGCTTTATATCAGTAATCAGTGAATATCACAGAAATTAAATCATCATGGCACTACCCTTTCCATAGTGGTGGGATTGTGTGCTTCTTTGATGCAAGATGCTATGCTGATGATAGCAGTACTGCTAGTAAGGTTTCCCATTTCAGAGAGGTTTTTATTGAGGAGCCAGACTAATGTGCCAAACAGCTACTGGGCAGCAGCAGTATTGGGGGTCACAGCAAAGGAGTGTCTTTTAGAGACAACAACAGTGACACTGTAGCTAACACTTGTTAGTACTATGCAGAAGGAAGCTGTGGCTAATGATGCAGCTGGACTCAAACCAAAAAGACATTCAGCTGTTGATATGCTTAGAGGTGAAAGTCCGAAGCTGTACAGTACATATTATAGGAACGTGGGATATAAAAAACATGAATCAAAGGAAGCCAGACATAGTAAAACAGGAAATGGAATGTAAAATATTGCAGTCCTTGAGGTGAGCAGGGTAAAGTGGACAGGAATGGGCCATTTTGAGTCAGAAAATTACGTAGTGTTTTACTCAAGAAGTGGAAATCAAATTAATTAATTAATAGAAGAGATGTAACAAAAGCTGTAAAAAGATATCATGCACAGTCTGACCAAATAATGTCAATATGACTTCAGGGAAAACCTGTCCATATAAGCACAATCCAAGTTTATGCTCCAAATACAGAGGCAGAAGAAGAAGTTGAAAGATTCTGTGCAGGAGTCCAGGAGAAAACTGATCACACACTGAAACAGGGCTTCTTGTTAGTCACAGGTGATTGGAATTCAAAAGTAAGAAACAGGCAGAATAAAAGATTGTAGGAAAATTGGATCTAGGACTGACTGAATTTTGTGAGTCCAACAGTTTGTTCATCACAAACCCATTTTTCAAGCAACCAAAGAGGTGACTGTATACATGGGCTTCACCTGATGGCCAATACAGAAATGAGACAGACTATATAAATCAGAAGCAGAAAATGGAGAAACTCAATTCTGTCTACAAAAACAAGACCAGGAGCAGATTGTAGCACAGACCAAGAACTGCTAATAGAACATTTAAAGTTAAACAAGATCTCCAAACCAATCATTGCACCAACCTGAAGAATATCCCTGTAGAATTTAAAAAAACTTGCACTATTAAGCCTAATTGACTGGGAGCCAGAAAAATTCTCGACTGAAGCCAGGGACGTTGTTAGGGAGGAATGCAAAAAGACACTATCTGCAGCCAAAAAGAAAGAGAAGCCTCAGTGGATGACAGATGAAACTCTTCAAACAGTTAAGAAGGAAAGACAAGAAGGAAAAGGAAAAGGAGACAGAAATAGAGTCAGAACCCTGAATGCAGTTGTTACAGTGACTTGTGCCCAGAGACGACGAGAACTACAATGGCCCCTCGACTTTCATGAGGTTTCAGGGCACAGAACCCTCACAGAAGTTGAAAAATTGTGAATAACTCCCCCCCTGCCAGAGCAAGTGCTTCCCCTCCCAATCCTTTCCAGGGCTCCCCCTCCCATTCCCTTGCTTTTTGCATGAGTGGATGTGCTTTCCTTCTCCGTGTCAAAGCAAAAGAGAAGTGAATGGGAGGGGGCAGCCCCACAGGTAGAGAAGGTGCACATGGGCCTTTCTCCCTCCATTCGTATGCTGTTTGCCAGGGTGCAGAGGAGGAGGGCAGGGCACCAGGGCAAATGGCAAGTGAATGGGAGGCATGGAGGTGCATGAACCAGCCTTTCTCCCTCCATTCGCTTGTCTTTTGCCAGGGTGCAGAGAAGTAAGGCAGTGCTCCTGGGCAAAAAGCAAGGAAATGGGAGGGGGAGAATGGGGAAGCAGCAAGCAGGCACCTCATGAGTAATCAAATTTGCAAAGGTTAAACTTGTGGATGTGGGGGAGGACTGTAATAATCAATGCAGAGAAATAAACATTGACAATAAAACAGGCAGAACAGGACACCCATTCCACAAGATCTGAGAAATCAAATGGAAATTTAAACCAAGAGTGTAATGCTATGTGACAAGCAGGGGTACAAATTGTATGACTAGGTACAAATAAAGAGGTGATGGAAATAATAAACTGAAGAACTATATAAAAGAGAGAAAAGGATGACAGATTCATTCAGGGAAGAACCATTTGAAAATGAATGTACAGTTTTAGAAAACAAAGTAGAAGCAGCATTCAGAGCACATGGGAGAAATAAATTAAGAGGAATAGATTGTATACCTACAGAACTGGTTCAGGCTACAGAGACAGAATCTACTCAAGCTCTAACTAAAACATGTCAGCAAATACGGAAAGCAAAAGATTGGCCCACAGGTTGGAAATGCTCAGTGTACATTCCAGTCCCCAGAAAATGAGATACTAGGGGTTGTAATAACCACTGGACCATTGCATTAATTTTCCATGCAAGCATAGTGGTGCTCAAAATTCTGCAACAAAGACTTTTACCATGTATGGAGGAAGAAATACCAGATGTCCAAGCTGGGTTCAGGAAAGGAAGAGACATTATAGATTATATTGCAAACATATCTTGGATAATGGAGCACACCAAAGAATTTCAAAAGAAAACTGGCCTTTGATTGTGTAGATCATGAAATACTATTAGATCATTTTTAATGAAACAGACAACAACATTTGATTGTCCTGATGCGTAACCTGTACTCAAGAGGCTACCGTCAGGACAGAATACAGACATATGGAATGGTTTCCAATTGGCAAGGGAGTCAGACATTCTGCATTTATCATCCTATCTGTTTATCTTGTATGCTGAACGTATACGTAAAGCAGGGTTAGGCTCAGGAAAGAGATGTCAAAATTGGAAGAAGGAACATCAGCAATTTAAGATACACAAATGACACCATACTACTAGCAGAAAATAGCCAAGACTTGTGACAATTACTGAAGAAGTCAAGGAAGAAAATGCAAAGGCAGGTTATGTGCAGTGTGTATGCTCAGTATTAACCCAGGAAGCCACAGAGTTTGGGAGAAGGGGGATGTACTCATGCAGGAGAAGGGGGATGTACTGAATATGTGTGTCCAGCATGCGTGCTTAATATTAGTCCTGAAATCCACTGAACTTCTAGAACTCAAAAAAGGTCAGGAGGGGGAGGAGGAGGGGGGAGGCAGCAGCAAAGAAAGAGACTAATAGGAACTGTGGCAACAGACATGCTGTGGCTTGCAAATGCAAGTAGTGAGTGAGAATATTGCACAATACTATTTTATTCTGATAGACTGTGTGTAAGGTGTGTGTGTGTGTTTGTGTTGTGAAAGAGCATGTGCATGTGTGTGTTACATTATAGTTCAAATTGTTGACTATGTGTCCTCTGTTCATTGTTTTAAATTATTACTTTTATACTTTTTAAATGTTTAAGCCACCCTGTACTGTGTCTTTGCATGGGAAAGCAGGATATCAATGTTTCAGTAAAATAAATGACGCAAGGATTGAGATCTCAAATTCTTCTTATTTTTCTCCATTGTATCTTTTGAGCTTGGATCCCTTTGGCTTGGTGTTAGCTTTTGTGAAGGCACTTGCTTAAGTGGTTTGAACATGAAGCTGATCTTTCACAGTTGTATTCTTTGATACCATCCTTCAAATATCTTTGCCACAGTGGCTGTGTAGATTGCCCTGTGAACAAGGTAAATTTGGGAGTCTCACTAAGCAATAAATATAATAATGATTTGTTTTTTCTTCAGCTGAAGAAGATTGGTGGTGGTGGCTTTGGGGAGATTTATGAAGCAATGGATCTCTTGACCCGTGAGAATGTGGCACTGAAGGTGGAGTCAGCTCAGCAACCAAAGCAAGTCCTCAAGATGGAGGTGGCTGTCCTAAAAAGCTACAAGGTAGGAGATAACATTGTTCTGCAAGGTGCAAGGTACCTGCAGTGGCATCTGACAAAGTGACAAGTATAACAACTATTATTTTGCTAGGAATATTTGCAGAAGTAAAGGAGAAGCTGATAGCACCAAGGACACTTTCAAGGAGAATTAAGGGGAAATTCAGATTGCTTTTACTTGTGGATTGGGAGTGGTTTTTAAATATTCTCAGTCATTACAGCTCAGATACAGTGCATCAGCAATCAGTGGTTGCCACTGATACACAAATTGATTTCTCACCTTAGGTGATGATTCATATAGTTGACTAGTTCCCAACCGTGGCTCACCAGATGTTGGTGCACTATAGCCTCCATCACTACTGACCACTTGCTGTATTCGCTAGCAGTGAGGGGAGTTGTAGTACAATCATGTCCAACATCCCTTCCTTATACATTGCTTTACAAAGAAACTTAGGTATTGGCAAACTGCAGCAGGAATAGAATGTAGAATGGGGGCAGTTAGTAAGGTAGATGTCTACCTGCCTTTGTGACTGGATGATTCATTTAAGAAGGTGCTTGTGGCTGAGATCTTAATCACACTACAGTTATAGAGCCTTTCTGCACTATACTGTTATAGTGCTATTATTCCATTTTTCAACATCCTGTGGAATTCTGTGGTTTGTAGTTTACTGAGCCCGAAGCCCTCTCTGCTGAGAGTTCTAAATGCTCCTCCCTAAACTGCAAACCCCAGGATTCCATAGGATGCTGAAAGTAAAATAATAGCACTGTAACAATGTGGGGTGGAAAAGCCCATAGGGCTACATTCCGCTTTCATTGTCATGACAACATCCTGTGGAGTTCTGGGTTTTGTAATTTAGTGAGACCTAAGGACTTTCTGGCTGAGAATTCTGAAAATGCCCCTCCATAAACTACAAATACCAGGATTCCATAGGATGTTGGTTGGCAGTTAAAGTGGAATATAGTGCCATAGTATGATGGGGGCTGAACCAGCAACTGTTAGGAGAGAGCAGGGGAGAGATGATCTGTTAGATTGTAGAACCTAAGCTATGTGGAGGTGCTCTGTATCAGAAAGTGCTGGGTGATATAAACATAGAACTATTAATAGACAAAACTGTGTTATGTTTCTTTTTATTTATCTGTTATACTATTAGCAATTCTCACCTTCTCAGGTTTGCCTTCTTTTGTTATAGTGATCTAACCTATTTTATTAGTAAATTTATTTAGTATATTTTTGTTTCACTTTGCTTCCATCATGAAATACAAAGCCATTCCACAGTGATTCTTAGCAGGCCTGATTATTTTCAACATAGTGGCTACACTACACAGCCTCAGGCAATACTCTGAGAGTTGTAGTCAAATCACAGGCAGTTTTTATATCTTCAGGGAATACCTTTCCACAGTTTTTTTTTTCACTGAGGAAGCGTTTTGCATTAAAGAAAATTCTGGAGCCTGTTTTCAGAGGAGAGACTATGTTCACAGGAGGTCCTATCCAAGTTGTTTGGATATCACTATTGCCTCATGCTGACTGAGAATATACAATTAAATACACTCTCCTGCCACTTAAGACTTCACTTATCTTTTGGATAAGTTTGTCTACTGTTGCTGAGCTTTTCCAATAAGGACCCCATAGATCCTGGAAAGACAATTTGAAAACTGCTTTCTTGATTGAACAAAGTTTTGACTAATTACATATTGTCATGACATTTGTCTTTATTCATTGCAGGGAAAGATCATGTTTGCAGATTTATTGGTTGTGGCAGGAATGAGAAGTTTAACTATGTTGTTATGCAGCTCCAGGTGAGTTCTTCTGCACTCAATTTTTCTGGGGTTTCCAGAAATGTTATTGCAGGGCCATCATTAGTGGCCAGATATCTTTTTGAAAAGACCACAATTGTGAACAAACACAGTGTAAGAAATTTCTTCCTTTCTCTGAGCACATCACAAAACATTTGGGCGGGAAGGGGATTGTTTGAAGTTTGGTAGGAGATACAGATTCTGTCCTTCATCAGAGTCTTCTAAAATTAGTATTTGAATGATGTATTAAATAGTGTAAGAACACCTGCTTGCTTAAGAATATTGAGTTTGTACTTCATCAGTGAGGAGACCAGCAGTGATTTTTGGTGGTGTGAGCCATTTTCCACACAGAAAGGAGACAAACCATTTCTTTGTATGAAAAATTCTGATTATACTTGTAAGAAGAAGTCTTAGACAGAACATATTTTGCCCAAAATCCAAATCTCAGCTGGAATTGCCTCATTGAAACAGTGGGATTTACAGTACCTAAGTGTCGACTTACCATGGAGCAGCTGATTCAACGAGTCTATTCTTGTTGAGAGACGCAATTGGATTTAATGTTGTTTTTAGATCTAAATGTTGACCCCATCATTCTTTTTTCAGTTCTTTTAACTCTGCTTATCTAGCTTCACTTTTCTCTGAATCCCTTATGAGTGAAGCTGTCTTTTGTATCAGTATATCTCAAGCTATCTAATGCTGAGGGCTGCAGTTCCCCTGCCCTACCCCTTTGCCATATTTGTGCCCATCGGATACAGTTGTTTCTTTCCTGAAAACTTGATAGGAAGCAGCAACCAATGGGCTTGTGGACCAGCACCAGACCATGGACTACCTCTCTGAGTAGCATTGTTCCAAATCTGAAAAGAATAGCCTAATAGTAAAAGTCATGGCTTCCCTAAGACCCTTGAATACCTGAGACAGAAATGGCCTTTTATGATTCATTGAATACACACACACACACACACACACACACACACACACACACACACACACACTTGAAAACATGATGATATTTAAGGATGCTCTAAGTTTTCTGCCTCAGTGATTGTCTCAAGGGAGCTAGCACATTGGTTGAGAATATCCATGTTTCAGCTCACAATATTTTGCTTCCTGAAGTCAAAAGCAAGCTGTCTCACTCAACCCTTGTTCCATGTACAGAGGCCAGATGAAACTTATTTCAGCAGTGACAACTGAACAGTCCTTCATGTATGGCGGTGGTAGATTAGGTTAGGGGATCCCTAGCAGGCTGTTTTGCAAAATTCTCCTATCCAGTACCTTGTAGCTGCTGCCTTCTTGCTTCCCCAGAGCCTGCTCACTGCCCACTGAAACATATTGTTGATCTACAGTTTCTATCAGCTTTAGCTAGCATAGGCAAGGGTGGACAAGGGAAACTGGAGTACAGCATCTTCTGGAGGGAAACTTGTTGCCCCAGTTAATTGATCTCTTGTGGTCTGTTTTCTGTGTGGAAAAATAATGACTATGGGCAGCATCACTGACAAAATTATTTATGGTTTCTGTTAATTTTCAGTTAGCATGCATGAGCATGCATGTGGAAATTTTATAGACTTGCATTACTCCCATCTTATATGACATAGGACCTAAATACCCTGAAGGCAAGAGATCCCATCTGATCTTGGAAGCTAAGCATGGCCCTGGTTGGTACTTGGATGGGAGACTGCCAGTGAAGGTACTGTAGGCTATATTTCAAAGGAAGGAGTTGGCAAAATCACCTCTGAGTATTCCTTGCCAAAGAAAACTCTGTAAATTCATGGAGTTGTCATTGGTTGATAGGTGATTTGAGGACACATGAACACACACACCCCTACGTGATAATGTTGGTTCTCCACAAATTTTGCACTACAGCTGATACTCTGAACGTTTTCAAGTTCTAATAGGCACTACTGACTGTTGCAGTGATACCGGCCTACATTAAAAAAATTTACAAGCTCACAAAGCTAGTAAACTGAAAAGTAATGGGGGAAATGCTATCTTCCCTGCTGTGTTTACAGGAATTATAAGGGCTACTACTTAAGCAGAACATGAAAGTATTCTTAAGCAGATGATGTGGTTTAGCATTTCTATAAATTTATCTCTGTTCCTTTGAAACAGTAAAGACTTTTACATTAATATATAGTCAGCCCGTTTCCAGAAAGTATGAGAATGTGACCTACTGATGTTCTAACTGAATGTGGTTGGCTTCTGGGAAAGTTGAGAGTATTTTCCTATACGTTCAGTTATCCGAAAGGAAGAATTACATTTCTAAGTCTTAATAGAGTGGCACAGTCAAAGCAGCAATATAATGTAGTTCTCTGGATGTTGTTACAATTATTAATTTGAAAGCATGTATCAGAAGTAACAATGCTTCTTACATCTCTTATCCCAATAGCCGTTTGAAGAAGGCATGGCAAAGGGAAAATAATTTGTCCAAGGCCACTCAAAGAACTTTCATAGTTTTCTAGAGTTTTCCAGCTGTTTTCTTCTGAAGGTTTTTCTTCTGAAGGTGTTGTAGTATAATGCAGGATGTGAAACTATGAATTTTCCTGCCAAGACCCTAATGTCTGTATGAAAAGTGTGTATCTGGCCACAGATGCAGACTCCTGAGTTCTCTGGGACCTGTACTCAAAAGCTGCCTTTGTTTGTTGCTAGCTTCCAAGAACAGAGTCTTTACCTTGAATTATTATAGTAACGGGAGAGCTGAGGCCATTGTAAAAGAGATGGGATGGGGACAGAAGAGAGAAGAGCAGCTGATATGGATAGGGGGAGAAATGTTGGCTTGTGAAAGATGTAGAACTGAAGATCTTTTTCTCTCTTTGATAAAATGGACTGTGTAACTTAATATATGTATTGGGTCACCCTAGAGTAAGGAATGAGGTGGGAGACAATTTACTTAATGTACAGTCAGAAGAAGGTAGATGAACTAATAGTCTATAGTAAGAAGGAGTAAGTGTTTTGGGGTGTATGTGTGTGTGGTACTTTGTAGAGCTTGTTAATCTCTTTCCTTCATTGTATTGTGTGTGTGTGTGTTTAAGATACATTTACTGTACTATTAATTTTATTCCTGCTACCTCTGTAAACGGGTATACATATTTGCTTTAGTGATATGAGATGACTGGCAAGAGTTAAAACAGAAGTGTCAGGAATCAGAAACATCCAATGAATATTGCACAGATGAATATAGCTTTTAGCTTTTGAGACAGTATGTAGATTTAAAATAAATAAAAGGAATGTGGTTGAGAATCATCACATTGAATTTGTTGTGGGTTTTTTTTAATATACCTATCCTGCCTCTAGGTTGAAAAGTATATATAGTCAGCCCTCCACATTTGTGGGTTTGACATTCACAGATTTGGTTATTTGTGAGTTTCTCCAACCCCTGCACCCCCACCTTAGGTGCTTCTTTATCAGTGGAACCTTTTCACTTGGTGGCTCCAATCAGGCCACGCAGCTCTTTGAAAACCCACTTCCAGCCCTCCTCTTCCTTTTCCTCCACCAGCCACTGCCTGGCCAGCTTTAAAAACCCACTTCTAGTCCTCCTCCTCCTCCTCCTCCACCAGCCACTACCTGGCCAGCTAGAGACAGCCGAAAGCCTGATTTCTCAGCACCACAAGCCCTCTCCCCAAACTCTCCATACTCTCAAGAAAGGAGATGGGCAAGAGAGAAGAAGTACAGGACCATCAAGCCAACTGTCTCCTTTCCCTGACCTGGTTTAGACCCTGGGTACTCATTCTCCCCACCTGTGCCTCAGCCCTCTTCCCACAGACACACAAATTTTGATATTTGCAAATTTTTCACTTTTGTGAGGGTCCTGTGCCCCTTACCCTAACGAATGTGAAGGGCCATCTGTATATAAAAACAATTCCTTAAAAAACCTACAGTAAATATCAGCGGTGGTTAAATTATAACTGAAGAGCGTAGACAAGGATGATTATAAATTTAAAAGAAAATGTAGACAATCAGGTCTTTAGAGCCCATATGCTATCAATCAGTAAAAATGCAAGATTCAATGAGGGTGTCAAATTCCTTTACAGTGGGAAGGGTTCCACGGTAAAAGGGCCACCATTTGGAAGGCCCTGCCTCTGGTGGCCACCAACTTTATGGACCTAACTGATGAGCCTAAGAGCAAGACCTCAGCAGCTGAATTTAAGGGCCAAGGGGGCCCAAACAGAACTAAATGTGATAGTTAAGAGATACAACAACAATAGCAGCTATGCATGAACTTTAGTAAAAGATGACCAAGTGTCCAGATAGATATCCATATGGAGTTGATGTTGTTGTGCCATACATCCAAATTTTAGAAGAACTGAAAGTTCCCTGAGTCCATTGAATACTACAGTAGGGGACCCAGCCTTTTTAACCATCAGGAGGCCTTGGAGAATCCATTTACACTATGCATTAGTTAATTTCCAAGGAGCAGGTAAATAATTTAAAGGTACATGTACTTTTTGAAATTTTGAAGGTTGAGATTTATACAGCTAATAACTCCCTTTCCCCTCAAAGAAACTGCAGTTGAACATACTCAGATCATATGTCTGAAGTGAGAGATGAGGTACATTGCAATGCCAATAGTTAGCTGTATTACTCAACCCATTACATGTGGGACATCATTGTATGCAGTAAACACAAAACTATCTATTGAATAAGTTGCTGGTTGAGATCGATGGGTACAGTTGATAAAGAAGCCAGAGCAACAGTCTACTGGTTAGACAAAACAGGAAATCTAATTTTCATTTATTCATTCTAAAGACCATCCAAGTGTTACTTACTTATCAGTAGCAGATACTTTTAAATAAATATTGTAGATTTCTTTTTCAAGACTGATTGAAAGAGGCACTCAGAATCTTAACGCTGTAGGACTCAGTACCCACTTATGTTGCTGGTGTAAATGTTATTTAGCAGCTGAGAGGTCATATTTAACATTTAAACTTGACAATGAAACAAAACAAAACACTGTATCAGCCCATGCCTTCAACAAAATAGGCACCTCCCCAATTTTCAAATCTGGATTGCCCCATAGAGTTAATTTACTAATTTACTATGAGAAAATGGATAAATTAGATGTTTTTGATATAATATTTCTCTCTATTTTTGTGTTTCTTGAATGGTTTAACACGGGGCTTTCCAAATGGTATGCTAGTGTGTCACCTAAAGTGTGTAGGTGTGTTGCCTACAATCTTGGAAATGCATTTTATTATTTATAAATCATATATTTTTAAAAATATATGAAAGGTTTTCATGAGATATGTTGTGTCTCCATACGTTTCATTATTACAATTTATGTATATGTCCATATCTCCTATAAGGGGTTAGTTTAACATCCCATTTGCTGGTAAAACTGAATTACTGTGTCATGAAATGATGCATGTCTAAAAAGTGTGTCCCCAATGTGAAAAATCTGGAAAGCTCTGATTTAAGATCCTAAAAATGCAAAATAAGCTAAAATAGACTCAGATTAGACTCAGCTAATATAGGCCCTTTAGACAACCAGATAATAACCAGCACTTTGAATTTGGTTCAGTAGATACAATATGTAGATCATTCTTTCTCCCTTTTAGTGGATTCAGGACAAATTAGGTGGGTATTCTTCACCCTCATAGCACCAAATAATGTGTCTGCAAAAGAAAGCGCTAATATATTTGCTACTGGAGAAGAATCTGCTTAATAGACCAGATGTGAATCCAAAGTATCTGCCATAAGGAGAGCAACTCCCAGCATCAGAATAAAGATTTACAATGAAAATAAAAGATTTCAAGGTAATTTATTAACAGTTAGAAATATTAATCAAATGTAGATAATCAATAATGTAAACAAGAATTCAATAGGCCAGAAAACAAGAGCTCATACTAAGATCTGATGCCAGGAGTAAAGCAGCAATATAGATAATGTACTGTATCAATTAAATGTTTCTTTCCAGCAGTGACCCCTGAACAAGATGTGGGAAATAATATAGTTTCTAGAGTCAGATTGTCATCAAGAACCTAGCTGATAGTTAGATGACATGAGACTGCAGAGCTTTGCTGCTCCTCTGACATCTTCTGGCTGAGCCTCTGCTGGATATCTTTGTACAGAGGGGCTGTACTACTTTTGTATAGAGAAAGGCACAGATTTCTCTTTATCTGATTCATGCTCTTCACTAGGAAGGCAAGCAAGGTTGAGAGAAATCCTTGTGTTATCTCTGCTCAGTGACAGGAAATAACACAATCTCATACCAGAGCAAGGCATGAAAGAAAACCCATATTATCGCAAATCAGTGATCAGAGATAATATCAGGATTCTTTCCTGCCCTGATCACCTTCCCAATGCCGAAGAGTGGAGAGGGATTTTCAGAAGGGGTCAGGGACTCCTCTGGGTCTTTTGAATGCCAGATTGTATCTGTTCAAGGCTAGAGGTTCCTTTTTTGTGCTCTAAGCAAAGCCACTGACATTCAGGCCAGGTATAGTCAGGCAAGCAAAGAAGGAGGTCATCAAGTCATAAAGGACTATTAGGGCTTTCCCAGACTGATTAAAAAGACAAGAGTGTCCCAGATTTTGTTCCTATTCTTTCTGAGTTTATTTTGGAAATCCATACATGTTTTGGTTATCCCAGAATATTTTCTGTCAGCTCCTGGTACAGTCAGATACTTTTTATATCAACTTCCCAGCTTGGTTTATTTTAATCCAGCATAATATCTGAAAGAACAGGAACAAAATCTGGAAGTTTTCTATCAATCTGGATTCTCCCTTAGCTAGATGAGCTTGGAGCACAAGTGACATTTTTCTAACTACCTTGTACCTTGCTTTATGAAGAGATCCAAAAATCTCAAGAGCTTGAACATTTTTGTACCCTTTTGGTTGGCCTAATTAAAAAAATCATAACAATAGCAATTTTAGCAGGCAGAGGCATATCTAGCATAAACAGCGCCCAGAGCAATTGTGGAAGTTGTACTTCTACCTCTGGGGCTGTTGCCTCCTCCTCCTCCTCTGCTGCTGCCACTACTGGCAGGACTTTTTGCGCCCCCACTGGCATTGGTGCCCAGAGCACGTGCCCTGCTTGCCCCACTCTAGATATGCCTCTGTCAGAAAAATTAATATGCCTCTACTAGACTGTTCAAGAAAGTCTTTCTTGCGGCTTTTGGATTCTAGATTTTAAAGCTTTCTTTAAGGCCCAGGATCATGGCATGAACTTCCTCAGACATGGTGGGATGTGGGACAGACCAGAAGGTTGGCTGTGAATGGTGGTGTGGTGTGGCTTCAAGGAGACATGCTGTGCTTGGTCCTTCTCATTCAGAGCAAGAAAGAATGGTTTGGGCCAGGGGGAGATGGAAGGAAAATGGGGCTTCTTCCACTGAGAAGCTATAGGAAGAGATTCTGACCCTTCCAGTTTTGTGGAATCTGCATTGAAGGGGCAAACAGGGGGATAGGGGTGTTGTTGTCGTATGTTTTCAATGATTTCAGACTTACGGCAACCTAAGGCAAGGTTTTCTGGGGGTTGAGAGTGTGTCATGCATCCAAGGCCACCTAGTGGGCTTCCATGGCCAAGCAGGGAATTGAACCTTGGTCTCTAGGGTTGCAGTCCAGCATTCAAACTGCCACACCATGCTGGGTCACTGTGGGGGTGGGGGGGCCATAAGCCACTGACTGTTTCTGTGTCCCTGAGTGAGTGGTTGAGTAGACAGGAAAGATAGAAACAACACCAAAGCAAAAGTGAAGCTTTAAAAATCCAGTTCTGGGAGCAGGAGCAGTTCCTCCGCATTGCTGTCATCCTTCCGTCTGAGCCCTCTGAGCTCTGGGGTCTTGGCGTTTTGCACCACTACTGTGGCTGTCCTTGATTGTAACAGCTGTGTTAATCAGCTCAAGTTCCACTGTTTTGTTCTAGCTTAAGGGCTCCCAATACAATATATCAGATACATAAACATAAAGTAAAAATTGCTGATGCGTATCCTTTGCCCAAATCTTGAGGAGCAGGAAAAATGGTTGAGTTCTTCTTTTTTCTTTTTTTTACAGTCTTGCATAATATCTGGTCCCAAGGGAGTAATCGTAATATTGTGCTAAATATGATAAGTGTGTCTTTAAAAAGATCCAAAACAGGTAGACTGCTAGCTCAAATGCTTTTAGGCTATATGAGAGGATCCATGGGTCATTCTCTCATGCCTTTGATTAGTGAATCTAAAGAATCTGTAAACTTCCTGTTTAGTGAACAGGCTGAAGGCATAGCCTTTGGCTATGGTGTTTCAAGAACACCTAGTTATAAGATTTGCTAACCTGTTTATCTATCTTTCCACCTCACGTATGAGGATAGGGCCAAACTAGCTACAAAAGTGGTAAGGTCTGGTAAAAGTCTAGTAATTTTAGGCAGCAGCAAGATGAGTCCTAGCTAGGTCTTTTCCCCCTTTCCCTTTCCTTTTCGCTCTTTTTTCCTTTCCTTTCCTTTCCTTTGCTTCCCTTTCCCTTTTCCCTTTCTCGTTTCCTCTTTTCTTTCCTGCAGTATTGTGTCTTCTGAGAAAGTAAGAAATGTTCACCAGAAGTCTTGCTGCAGTGAGGCAAAACAAAACACCAGGAAGCAGATTGCTAAATTACTGAAAGTCACAGTTTTATTTATAGTATTTTTTTACAAGATTTTTAAGAGTTCACTGTGAGAACCCGAACATTGACACCAGCAACACCAGTGGTGATCGTACTGGTATATACTCAAATTAATTAATCGGAAAGAGGGACGACAATAAATTATGCCTGCCATTGATGAGTGTGTCTGTTGATTCCAAATATAAGATATACAGAATAGAAAAAAGAGTACTATTTATTGAATGATCATATATCATTTGAAATCTCTGAGAGTTCAAGTAAGGAGAAATCGTTGCCGGCTTCTGCAGTCTGATTGTGAGATACTGAATATTATTTGCTTTACTTGTTAATGTTCTGACTTCTTAAAAAAAGAGTCTGCACTGCATTTTTAAAAATAATATTTCAAGTGTGTGTGAATATGTAGACAATGGCTAGTTATGTCTAGCTAACTAGGGAAAGAGAAAGCTTTCCTTTTGACATCATTTGTGGTAGCCTAGTTGAAGAGAGATGAGATCAGAAGTAAAAAATCAGAGGCTAAATTTTGACCAGATTTCATAAGAAAAGGGGTGGGAAAAGTGTTCCTTGATGGCAATCACTAGAGAAAGATATGATAAGAAAGGGGTGGATAACAGCAAAAATATGATACTGATTGAATATTTTTAGTAATGGAATGCCAATCAAGATAAACTGCTGAAAATCCCAGGAGTGATAGTATTTTGAGAGGAGGCATGGTAGTTGGGGACCAAAGAGAATTTGAAAAGTATAATTCCATTTAATAAAGTCAAGAGATTTTGAAAGATGTTAAGATAAATTAATCAAAAAAACATTAAGACACTCTGAAGTGGGCTAGAAGGTAGAAGGCTAAATAATAGCAGTTTGCAAATAGGTCTAAGAATAAAATTGTTAAATGTAAACATTTGAAGAAAATGTTTTGAAACTGGAGGCTGTGTATCTCAGGAGGAGGTACACAAGGAAATGGTTTCCCAAAGTAATTTAATCTTTTAAAATAATGTTTGTTATTGATGGGTATTTTTTTTTTGTGAGGAGTTGAACTCTAAGGTTAGAGATCATGTTCATTTCATGGCCCCCAAGCTGTGTTTAATTTCTACATGGTAAAGGTACCAGATCCTGTCTGATCTTAAAAACTAAGCAGGGTCAGTCCTAGTTAGTACTTCGATGGGAAACTATCATTGAATATTACATATTGCAGACTATATTTCAGAGGAATGAACTGATAAAACCACCTCTGAGTATCCCTTGCCTTATGAAATTCATGGGGCCACCATAAATCAACAGGTCACTTGAAGGCACATAAACACAGCTGGAAAAGCTTGCTGATTGCTGTCTCTCAACTCATTTTCTAGCTCAATTTCAAGAGGTGTCTTCATAAAAGATGATAAAAATGCGTTTAGTGTCAATTCCCTGTGAATCTTTTGTTGATATCACCTGTAAATATAGTCAGTGTAGCACATAAAGTGTTGAAAAAAATGTACATTCTGGATTTTTTAAAAAATCAGTTTGTAGATGTGGCACAGAACAATAACACCTAGCCACAGCTTATATATCCTTTCTGACATAGCCTGTATCAAAGAGGTACATATAATAGTATATTGTTATCTTCTTTGTGTGGCATAGCCAAGAAAAAGAACCTATTGCTTTCTCTGCCTCAATAATCTCTCCGCCACCACTCCAAGCACTTTTTTATTTCCCCACAACCTTCTCTTAATTCAATCTTGTTCTCTTGCCCCACAGAGTCCTCCAGGTTTCGCTTCTACTTTTTACACTTTTAAAACTGCAAATAGAGCAGTTGCCACCAGCCTCTCCTGGGTGCTGTCTTTCCCATCATAGGACTAACAGAGGAAATATGCTAGCACACTTTTCTTGTCTTGAGCTTGTGTTTGGCTATCTGCTGGCAAATGTACTCAAATAGGTGAAGGGTCATACTTTAGCCACTTTATTCATGTACTAAGAGCCAAACAATTTGATACTTGAGTGTGTTATTTTAGAATCACCAATATAAAAGTGGCAGGGACACTTTCAGGAGAAATGCACAGTTTCATCTTTATTGCTTTAATATTGACAATTCATGTGAGAGACTATGCAGGAAGTAAACAGAGCACACACATCTCCATGCACACAGTGTGCATCACAGCTCCCAGGTGTTTGGGGATGTAAAGTTTCCTTTCAGACACTGGTTCTCCACAAAGATCACCTAGATGCCAAAAAACTTTTCCCATGGGTTACTTATCAGCTGTTATTTTCTCTTCGTCTTAGCCTTTGGCATGTCCAAGCCAAAATGGTTTTTCCAGATTTCCTCAGAGCCATAGTAGAGAGAAGAGAAGAGAAGAGAAGATATAGAGATAATATAAGAAGTCCAGGGAGAGGTTCTCCTGCATTTGTGTCCCTTCCCTTTAAGCAAGTACCCTTGTATTTCCTAGATATTTTTCTTCTGTAGGAGCAAATACCAGATTGGAATGTGTGATTTTCATCAGGAAAATGATGGGGTATGAAGAAAATAGTTAAACCCTCTCTCCCCAAATGCCAGTCCTATCTGTCACCATTGAGGTACTACTGAGTTTTGAAAAGCAAGAGTAGGTTACCTGAGTTGGTTTCCCAGATGACTATTTGCTTAATGAGTGTACTGGAATGTGGGCTGCTAAAAATGCCAAGCTAAATAGACGGTGGACTTTTCTTTTTTGTTGTGGATCACATTACACTATTGTGTTGCATCTGATGATGAAAATTGAGTGTTATAAAAACAGTATGCAACTGTTTCAGGGCCGGAATCTTGCAGACCTTAGAAGAAGCCAGCCACGTGGAACCTTTACTCTGAGCACAACCCTCCGATTAGGCAAACAGATTCTAGAATCCATAGAAGCCATTCACTCAGTGGGATTCTTGCATCGAGACATCAAGCCTGTAAGTAGTTTCTGCTGACTCTTCTTCTTCCACATAATTAGGTTCGATTCCCTATTGTTGCTTTCACCTTATCTAATAATAATAAGCTGTAGTGAGAGAACACAGTTATCCCTACAATTGGAATAAATAGTCATACAGAAAATACATTGCTGTTACCCAGTGATGTTTGTTCCCTTCTAGTCAGTTTTTCTTATTACTAGCAAAAAGAAAGGAAATGATCACAAAAGAACAAGGTTTGCTCTGAGAGAAGAGATATCTCAGCTTCCTAAGGTCCCCTTACCCCTCCTTCTTTTTTAAACTTGGAGATGAATATGGGAGCAGAAAACCTCTTTAGTCTCCTTTATTGTAATCTGATCATCATACCACTACTAGATCATAACAACACCTGTGGAGAGAAGAAGAAACTAGGGATGTCCTGAGGTATTGTGGATGGAGTATATATTTGCTACGATTGGAGATCACTTTTCTGTTTCCTATAAGGTAGGGTAGGGAACACCTGTTGCAGCAGATGCTTTTGTACTACAGATGCTTATAAAGATGCTTCTTTACAATTGGCCATACTGACTGGAGCTGGAGAGCCCAAAGGCCCCCCCATGACTATTCTTATTTTGCAATGGTACCTGAAGGAGTACTTCAGCTCCTTTACAACAGAAAATTAATAACTGTTGGGTTTGTTTAAAAATTCTAAAGTTCTAAAACATCCAGTAGCCATTTTGACTGAGATATGGCCAAAGTAGGGAGGAGCCAGTGTGCTGTAGTGATTTGAGCATTGGACTACACCTCTGGAAACTAGGGTTCAAATTCTCACTGAGCCATGGAAACCCAGTAGGTGACCTTGGGCAAGTCACACTCCCTCAACCTCAGAGGAAGGCAAAGGCAAACTTCCTCTGGACAAATATTGCCAAGACAACCCTGTGATAGGTCCACCTTAGAGTTTCCATAAGTTGGGAACTACTTGAAGGCACAAAACAGCAATGGCTAAAAAGTAGGTAATTTGAGTCTCAGATGGGTGGGGGCAGCCTATGATAGCTCAGTAATTAATGTATGGCTATTTCTGCACCACACTGTTATAGTGCTATTATTCCACTTTCAATATCCTGTGGAATTCTGGGGTTTGTAGTTTACTGAGGCCAAAGAGCTCTCTGGCTGAGAATTCTCAAGACCCCTCCCTAAACTGCAAACCCCAGGATTCCATAGGATGTTGAAAGAATAATAGCACTATAACAGTGTAGTGTGGAAAGGCCCTTAGTGAAACTGACTCCTGGCCCTTACTTAGTTACCTAACCCATTTTAGACTGTTCTTGAGATGCCTTTGAAATTTTTGCTGGATTCCCATCAGTTGTTGTACTAAGTTTCAGTTTATTTAGACTGAAAGCAGGATGAGCAAGTGTCTACTAAACAGTGTATCTCAGTTCATAGCAATATAGATCTTTTTAAAAACTTGTTTTTAATGAGGAGAAAAAATCTTCCTTGGCAGTGTTTTATTAATGAGAAGTATTATTGTGTTATACAGATGGAATAAATTATTGTGTTGTACAGGTTTTCAAGGGGGATGTCAGCTGGGAGAGTCCGTACACTTTTGGATGAGCTGCAGCATATTGAAGCAATCTCTGTGAAAGCAGGACAGATCAGTAGATTTTTAAATCATACTAGTTGAAAAAGCCCTTGTAGCAAGTGGCAAGTATTTGTAAGCATGATAGAACTGATAATGAACCGTAATCCTCTTGTTAATAAACATGAAAAGATACTCATATACTGAACTTTTCTTATCTGGTTGTTTTTGTATAGTCCAATTTTGCCATGGGACGCCTGCCCTCCACTTACAGGAAATGTTATATGTTAGACTTTGGTCTGGCGCGGCAGTATACCAATACCAATGGTGAAGTTCGGCCTGTAAGTGATACTTCTCCTATTTCTTCTGCTGGTTAAGTGGGGATTTTTTTTTTAAATTATGCTGTTTACTAATATATGATTGCAGTACTTTTGCTACTGGTTGATGGAGTGGATTGGACATATCAAATTCTTGTTGTCAAACTATCTATGATTTCAAAGCAGAGGTTTTCTTTGTATGTGTCTATGCTTATTGGTCAGAACCAAGGAAGAGCACAGTGCCATTTTAACTTGCTCACATTGTTCCATTGGTTTACTTTTACTTCTCTTTTTTAAAAGGCATCTCATAACACTGGGTTGCATCCAGTGAGTGCAAGCAGGAAGTAGCTTAGTGAACCTGTCTGTATTTATTTATTTATTTGATTTGACTTATACCATGCCTTTCTCCGAAAGCTGGGACTTAGAGCAGCTCACAATTTTTTTTCTTTCCTTCCTCCTGCCTTCCCCCTCCCCGCAAAAAACTCTACCTGTTCAGTCAGATGAAGTCAGATGAACATTTTCAATTGGTGATTCTGCTAGCACAAAATTCCTGGGCCAATTTTAAGTGATTCCCCCGCGGCCACACTATAGACCTATGCAACACAGCCCATGCTGTTTATGAAAGCCCTGTAGATACCTGGAGGACTTTTGTGGGGAGCATTCACAGGGCTGAAGTGGAAGTGAGGAATAGAAAACCAGTTGCCTGTGCTGTATTCCAATTACCTACCCAGATTATATGGCCTCCAATTTTTTTCCTTTGAATATTTTTCTTCTATAGTTTTGAGTTTTTTTAAAAAAGGAATCTTATTTCTGTCCTGTGGCAATTTCCACCCTCATTTTTTGTGTGATGAGTATCGTACTGGGTTGTCTACTCTGTTGAAGTGCACACGTAGAAATGCATTCAGGATAAAGGCCATTCTTTTCTCAATATGAAAGTGTTATACTAAATACCACTAACAAACATATATGCGTCAGACTTCTTATTAACTCATTCCACATTTTGTAAACTTTTGCTGTTCTTTGCATTGTTGTGCTTTTGATCTCTAGGTTGTCTTCTATCTTTGTTCTGTATTTGCTTCAAGGATATTAACGTAATGGTTGCATCAGCAGAAAGTAGAAAGTAAAGGGTGAGGTTCATGTCATAGATCTGCTGATTTACTGATAAAGAGCACACCAGATAGGTGCTTTAAACATGTTGTACAGGACTGCAGCAGTATTCCAGTGTATCCCTACCAATGTGTCCCTACCAATGTATCCCTTTCCAAGTCTCTAGCTAACCTAGACCAGAAGTCTTACATATGAAGGAGACTGTTGTCTGTTGATCTCCCCAAATTTCTGACCTAACATCACTGAATTATATTGTGGGTAAAGCATTTAGGATCGGGACTTGTTTGCACCCCTTAACTTGTCTCTTTATTGTTGTAGAGACTGCAGAGGTGAGGTTTCTTTTAACTTCATGACATGCATCCAAGTTCAGGATTTACTCTAGGACATCATAAGCTGGTAGGGATTCAAGTGAACCATTTCCTCTTTTCCCTTATTCTTAAAAGATGTCTTCAACAAGTTGCTATTATTATAAATATTATAGTTTATTTAAACAGTACCATCAGTGTGCATGGTACTTTATAAGTAAAAGCACAAAACAAAACAAAAAAACCTCAACCAAACGATCTGCTGAAGGCAATTGTCACTCAACTGCCCTCCCCTGTAACATACACAGGCTGCCTGGCTTATGATTCTTTAGAACAGTGGTTCTTCTTCATGGTCTCTGTGCCTCACACACTAGGGGCTTTCATGCATGCGGGGTAGCGTTGGAAGATTCTAAGCTTAGTAGCTTGGTGGGAACCCCTCCCCCATGCCCGTACTGAGCATGCTCAGCCCGCTGAGCACCAGTCTCTCCTCAGTTCTTTCTCGTCCGCCTTAGCGAACGGAAGGTTCTTCTTAGTGGCTTGTTTTCTTGGCGTTTCTTCTGCTTCATTAATGGATTTTCGACTCGGATTACGGTTTTTTGGATAACGTTTTTTGGATAGCGGACTTATTTCTGGTATTTGATCCCCTCTCACCTCCATTTCTCCGGCTTCTTCGACTGACTTCTCCTCCATCTCGACATCTTCTCCATCTTGAATTTTCCGTCTATGTTGGCTCTCTTCAAGAACTGTATTACCTGTGGAAGGAAGGAAAGTCGCTCTGTCCAATAACCACTATGAGTGCTTTTATTGTTTGGGGGAACCCACAACGTAAAGGCCTGTTCGATTTGCCGAGAGTTTACCTCTCAGACTCTCCGAAATTGCTCCTCAAGACTGAAATCACATTGCTGAGAGGAGTCTTTGAGAGTGAAGGAACAGCTCGAGGTTGTCACTTCGGGACAGACATCGACTATCCATCAGCAGTGTCGGCGGCTGCCGCACTGTCCACTGCTTTGGTATCGGGCTCAGTACCGCCATCGAGACCGCCCATCTCCTTGTTACTGAGGATCCCAAGGCTGTCAGCGGCAGCTAAATCAACAGAGGAAGCACCTGCGGCTCGCAGGTTGCTAAGTCATCCAAGCCTCTGACTGCCGCTCAGTGGAAATGACCTGTTGTCCAGGATGCTGCTAAGGAGAAGGAGAAAGAAGAGGAGGAAGGAGAAGAGGCGCTTCCCTAATAAGGTTGGCCCGCCTTCCCACACCTCCACTGACACAGCTCACTGGGGTCCCAGATGAGCAGTTGGACCAACAAGAGGTCCTTGAGGTGTTGGACGAGGAGCAGACCATGGAGGTCTTGCCCTTGGAACCGCCCGTTTTGACGGCTGCGGTATCCCTGTTGAGTCGCCGCACGGCAGGGAACTACCGGGAGGAGGCTATGGCCCAACATCGGCCTTCCACCAGCCATCGGGCAGCTTCTGGCAGGAGCGAGCCTCACTCTCCGAGCAGAGAGGCAGGCTTCCATTGCACGCCACAGGGAAATGCATTATGAGAGGGCCTACTCTCGCCCGTCTACCAACTCGAGATATACCTCTGCATCCTATATTGGACGGTGCAGTCAAGAACACCAGTGGCGCGTGTATCCGGTGTCGTACCTATCCTACTTCCATCTTATAGGGGTAGGTACCACTGTGACCCACGGTATTGGTCACCTCCTTGCCGGTCCCGTTCCCCTCAAGGGAAGACTACTTCCAGTATCAGAGGTCGCCCAGCTGAACTACTCCTCCTCGCCACAGGAGATCCAGGGAGCCCACGCCCCGCTATAGGGCAGTGTTGCCTCTCCCAGGGTTATGTCGACTGCAACTCGCCCGGTGTTGGAATCCACCTCGACACGCGCGACTGTGCTGGCCACGACAGTCACGCAGGCGATCCAGCGAGCTCGGCCTACGGTGGTGCCCATCACAGTGACACTGACACCCCAGACTGCAGTTTCGACCATGGTACCGACGACAATAGTGGTACCGGCAACAACAGCAACACCTGTGGTTAGCCTGGCCCTTCCTCCCTGTAAACCATAAGGAGCGGTCCGTGGAGAGATCTCTATCTCACTCTTCCCAGTCTTACAAATCCGACTCTGACTCAGAGGACTCCACACCAACATCTGATGAGTCACCCCCTCTGGGCTTCAGAGAACCTGGATCCGAGTCGGCACCGAAGGATGTGAAGCAGTTCTCCATGATCCTTCTACGTATGGCTACAGCGTTTGGCCTAAAGGTGACAGACCCAGCTCCAATGGTCAACAACCCGGTTTTCCACTATGTGGACACGTGACCACCATCCACGGCACCGTTGCCCTTCCTGCCAGCGCTCATGGAGGCCTTGAAACAACCATGGGCCAAGCCAGCTTCTGCTAAGCAAATTCCACATCGGCTGGAGCACTTATACTGTACGCAGAAGGAAGACGCAGAGTTTCTCTTCAGCCATCCGGTACCGAACTCGATTGTTGTCGAGTCGGCCCAGACTGAAGGAGGCAATAGCACACATACTACCCTGCCCGACCGCGAAGGCTGCAGACTGGACACCTTCGGAAGGAGTTTTTACACCGCACCCTCCCTCATTGTCAGGGTGTCCAATACGCAGGCTTGCCTGGCAGCCTACCTGCAGAATCTGCTTGACTGGTTCTCTCCTATTCTCACCAACCTCCCAGAGGAGAGCCGCGCAGGTGCCACCCAGTTCTTTAACGAGGCAGTGGCACTTGCTAATGAGCAGATTATCTTGTCGAGGCACACCGTGGAGGTTGCCTCAAGAGGTTATGGTTGGCTCTGTCGCCCTTTGACGGTACGCGTGGCTGAGATCGTCGGGGTTGCAGGAGGACAGCCGAAGGAGGATCGAGGACCTCCTCTTCGATGGCCAGGGACTGTTCCATGCCACGACTGACAAGGCCATGGATCATCTCGTGAAGGCACGGCTGACTGCCAAAAAGATGGGAATACACCAACCACCCCAACCTCGCCAGTCCTTCAGTTCCAGACTGTCGTGGCGCAGATCCTTGTCCTCCACCTTCCAACAGTGGTCTCCCCGATCCACGCAATCCCGTCCGTCCACTGCCTCCTCGGCACAAAGGCCTTTCCGAAGACGCCCATCTTCTTCCAAAAAGTCTTCGTCCGGGACGAAGTCGCGGTTTTGACCGCCTTCGCAGGTCCCCACCACAACCAACCTTCAGCCTCCCAGCAGCCTTCGAAGATCAGCCGGTCCTGGCCAGATACCTCACCGAGTGGCGTCAAGTCACCACGGACTCTTGGGTCCTTTCCATCATCCGTCTTGGCTACGCCATAGAATTTCAAGGTATTACACCACGAGGTGTCTATTACTCCACCCTGGCCAGCCTGGCCCTGTTGGAAGAGATCCAATCCCTCCTACAAAAAGGAGTGATCAAACAGCTTCTGTCCTCAGCCTCCACCACCGACTTCTTCTCCTGGTACTTCACGGTACCAAAGACGGACGGAACCCTGCGGGTTCACCCTTCCGTAGAGGGGTGAACGACTACATCCACCCCTAGAGATTCAAGATGGTCACACTGTTGTCAATCCTTCCTTTCCTTCAACAAGGGGACTGGTTCGTATCCAGCGATCTTCGGGATGCTTATTTTCACATCGCCATTCGCCCGCAGCACAGACGATACCTGCGGTTTGCGGTCGACAGCACCTGTACCAATACAGGGTGCTACCATTTACTCTCAACCGCACCCAGGGTCTTTACCAAATGCATGGCCCCCATGGTGTCGTTCCTGCAGACAAAGGGCGTCTCCATCTACCCCTACTTGGACGATTGGCTGTTGGTGGTGTCCTGCAGATGCAAACTCTTCACAGACATCCACAAGACGCTTACTCTCCTGACCTGACTCGGTCTCCGAGTCAACCCGAAGAAGTCCCATCTTGAGCCCGCGAGAGTTCTCAACTTCATCGGGGCAACCCTGGACTCGGTATCGGCCAAGGCCGCCTTACCGATGGACTGCGCATGGACGCTTCGTTGGGCTGCGTCTACCATCTTCAACGCCCCGATGGTAACGGTGGGGAGAATCCAACAGCTCCTCGGGTACATGGCCTCAACTATAGCCGTGACCTACCTGTCCAAGCTCTGTGCGCGGCCTATTCAACACTGGTTCGTCCGAATTTTCGACCCACTCCTAGACGACCAGAGACGTATTCTCCAACTGCCTCCGCAGGTGCGGATGCTCCCGCAATGGTGGCAGTTTACGACCATCTCCTGTTAGGTATGCCCTTTCGGGAACCGGCTCCACACGTCACGGTCATGACAGATGCCTCCCTTTTTGGATGGGGAGCTCACTGCGGCGGCCTCAAAGTCCAGGGCTGGTGGATCGACGACAAGACCATCCTCCACATCAACGCTCTCGAGCTACTTGCCACCTGGAAAGTTCTGAGGGCATTTTGCCACCTCATCACAGGCCGTACTGTGTTGATCTTGACGGACAACACAATGGCGGTCTGTTATGTGAACAGGCAACCACCCTCCTCGACATAGCCCTCGACTTCTGGAACTGGTGCGTCTCCCTCTGAATCCATCCGGTGGTGGTGCACCTGTCTGGGCAGGACAACACCACAGTGGACGCCCTCAGCAGGGACACCTCTTGCCACCATGAGTGGTCCCTCTTGGGCAAGGCGTTCTGGATGATACAGGACTGCTGGGACGAGCCGATGATCGACCTCTTCGCAACCAGCCAGAACATGAAGTGTCGCCGGTACTGCTCGAGGGCCGACCGGGGTCGCGACTCCATCGGCGATGCCTTCCAGTTGAGTGGAGCGAGGGATTCCTCTATGCGTTCCGTCTGTTCCCCTCTGCGTTGAGTGGTCTCCAAGATCCTCGCAGACCGAGCTGACGACATCCTCGTAGCCCCATACTGGATGAGGCAGCACTGGTTCGGCCCCCTGTTCGAGGCCGCCCACGGTCGACTCCTCAGGCTCCCAACGACACCGGGTCTCTTGTCCCACTCCAACGGTCTCGTTCTCCCCCAGACCCGATGCTCCTGTCCCTCCATGCCTGGTGGATATCGCCCTAGACCAGTGGTTCTCAACCTGTGGGTCCCCAGATGTTTTTGGACTGCAGCTCCCAGAAGCCCTGAGCATTGACCATAGTGGCTGGGGCTTCTGGGAGCTGAAGTCCAAAAACATTGGATCACAGGTTGAGAACCACTGCCCTAGACGATCCCTTCATCGGTAACGTCTGACTGCAGCTAGGAAGGCGTCGACATGGCACAACTATCACCACAAGTGGCTGCGCTTCGTTGTCTTTGCCGAAGCACGACGGGAGCCGGAATCGCCTGTCAACCTGCCTACTGTGCTCCACTTCCTCCTACATATCCAGGAAGAGGGCCTAGCCTTCCCTTCACTGAAGGTCTACCTTGCTGCTATCGTGGCGTACCAACCTCCACGGTCTCCATTGGCAGCTCTCTTCCGTGATGCTACCGTGAAGCAGTTTATGAAGGACCTGCAGCACCTCTATCCACCGGTATTGCCACCGCTACCACCGTGGTCGCTGTCGTTGGTGATATCGCAGTTGACGAGACCGCCCTTTGAGCCCATGGCGACCGCAGACAACAGGCTGCTCGCCATGAAAACTGCCTTCTTGGTGGCTGTCACTTCAGTCAGACAGCGGGAGAGCTGACAGCCCTGCGGTCTGACGAGCCATACCTCGTCTTCCATAGAGACAAGGTGGTTCTTCAGCCTGATGTCTCTTTCTTGCCGAAGGTGGTATCTAATTTCCACCTCAGCCAAGACATCATCTTGCCAACCTTCTGTCTGGACCCAACTACACCTTTGGAACAATCCCTTCACTCCCTGGATGTACGTCGGGCCTTGGCCTTCTACAAGGACAGGACTGCCTCTTTTCCGACAGACCCCACACCTCTTTGTGTGCTATGGCAGGCGTCGTAGAGGCCATAAGGTATTCACCTAACGTTTTTCAAAGTGGGTGGCCCAGACTATCCAGATGGCGTATGAGCTGGCCAAGAAACCTCCGCTGGCTTTGCTCAGGGTTGTTCCACTAGAGCCGTGGCGACGTCTGCAGCCCTCCTGCGCGGAGTTGACCTGCAGGAACTCTGCCGTGTGGTGACCTGGTCCCAACCATCGACCTTTGTGAGCCACTACAGACTGGACTGCCAGTCCCGTAGAGATGCCCATTTTGGGCGTGCGGTGCTGGTTTCTGTTCTCTAGGACCTGACCCACCATCCTACCGGTAAGCTACACAGTCTCCTAGTGTGTGAGGCACAGAGACCACAAAGAAGAAGAACAGGTTGCTTACCTGTAACTGTGGTTCTTCGAGTGGTCATCTGTGCCCTCACACACACACACCCAGCCATCTCCTCTTTCTCAGGTCCCTTATTGGTAGACTACAGAACTGAGGAGAGACCGTTGCTCGGCGGGCTGAGCATGCTCAGTACGAGCATGGGGAAGGGGTTCCCGCCAAGCTACTAAGCTCTAGAATCTTCCGAACGCTACTGCGCATGCACGAAAGCTCCTAGTGTATGAGGGCACAGATGACCACTCAAAGAACCACAGTTACAAGTAAGCAACCTGTTCTTCTTAACCTGGCGTTCGGGAATCCCTGTGGATCTGCGGAGCCCTTACCAGAGGTCTGCAGTTCCCTGCTGTTGGACATCAACAGCAGCAATAGGGGCATTGTGGGGGAGGGTTTGCGAGTTGCAAATGGGGGAGCATTTTGGGTGTGCACGCACATACCGCTGCTGCCGTGTTCTTGATGCATGCCCAAACTATGAGTCTGGAGACCAGGGTTTGAATCCGCACTTGGCCATGGAAGCCCACTGATCTACCTCAGGCCAGTCACATTCTCTCTGCCACAGAGAAAGGCAAAGGCAACAAATCTTGCCAAGAAAACCCTCATAATAAGAGTCTCCTTAGGGTTGTCATAATTTAATTTTCAAAGAGGAGAGACAAGATGTCTAGAAAGAACCTCCCTCTGTCAGTGGCACTTTGCTGTCTTGTGCCTTCTAGCCACTTCTGACTTATGGCAGCCCTAAAGTGAATCTGTCACAGGTTTTTTTTTCTTTTTGGCAAGATTAGTTCAGAGGGAGGTTGCCTTTGCCTTTCCTGAGGCTGAGAGAATGTGACTTGCCCAAAATCACCTAGTATCTGAATAGAGGTTTGAATCCTAGTTTCCAGAAGCCTTTAATAAATAAAAAAAATTGAAAGTATAAATAAATGTTTGAATACTTATATCTAAATTGAAATATTTAAATCTTGAGTTAAGTCTTGGGGGGGGGTCCCTGGCACAAAATTATATTAGCAGGGGTCCCCGGTAAAGAAAAGTTAAGAACCACTGGTTTAGAATTCTTTTTTTTGGACCCAGGATGGAAGTAGAATGCCCACTGAAAACAGAGGAGTTGCTCAGGATTTTAGTATATGTCTGATTTTGTATCAGAATGTTTCTCTTCTCATCACGTATATTTCAGTTTCTGAACTAGAACATGAGCCTGAAAATGCTGTTTTCACACAATGAGATTAGTTCCTCTAGCATTTTCTGATCTCTGTCTTCTAAAAGTTCTGAAGATTCTAGAAGCTCATAGGTTTTGGAAGTTCTCATGAAGTTTTTTTTTTTTGGCAGGGTTAAAAATGATTTACAAACATTATCTAGGGAGTCATAAGAGCATCCTGAAACCAATACCTTGGTTTTCAGTGGCCCTGTTCTGTCTTTAAACTGATAGGCTCTTAACCATCCAAGTCTAGAAAAGAGAACAATGAAGTCTTAGCAGCAGTATAAATCTGTTGCTGTTGAAATATGGCACAATTCTTTGTTATAAAACTAAGGTGTCAGCAGTGTTTTATAGAGAATGCTGTATTTGGACAGAAGTAAGATGTTCTAACACATTACAACAGTGCCAGAATGTTTTTCTTATTGTGAGTAAAGAGAAAGAAAGTAGAACAGCAGTCATCAATTTAAGTAACAATTAAACATCTTAAAAAAAAACAACTTGGAATGCTTGCACCAGAGAATGTGAAAAGATTGTCTTTGTTTTTGAAACATAATTGGATTAGCCCAAAAAAACCCGCTTATGTGCCATTGTTTACTTTAAAAGGAAAAATAGTACATTGATAAGAATGGCAGTGCTAATTTGCAAAATTATTCTTAATAGCCCTGTGAATGCCATACACAAATAGGTAATTAGATATTTTCAAAAAGTAGTCTTCATTTAATTTCTGGGAATGCTTGCCTTGAACACAGGGTTTGAATTAGTATCATAGGAATCTGTGTGCTGTAGAAACTTAAAAACAGATTTATATATGCAATAAGTGCAAACAGGCTCTTTAGTTATGGCCACTTATTTTTAACTGTCATTCATGCACTTCAGTTCTCTACCCATATATGATTGGGACTCAGAGTGCATACATGACAATAATGCAAGACAAAGGCCCTTTCCACACCCTACCTTTTCTTGGCGATGGGATGTGGTGCTCACGTGAGCAGCCTCTTGTGAGAAGTCCTCGCATCCAGGTTTCTTCAGCTTCTCATGAGCTTCCTGCTTGCACGAGAACCCAACCTCTTCCTTTCACAGTGCAGCCTGGGACCTGCACTGAGACAGGAAGTGCGACCAGCCTGGCTCCCAGGGCTCCGCACGCAAGGTAAGTGCATGCAGGGCCTGGGAGCAATGCGCGACTGCGCACCATTTTTGGCTTAAAGACGAAAATGAAAAAGTGCGCAAGTGGCACCTGCCAGGCCCTGGAGTGTTGCGCAAATGTGAGTGCGTCGTGCGGACCGCTCCTCACATTTATGCGATGCTCAAGGGGTCCTTTCGCATGGAAAATGCTGTGCGAAAAGGACCAAAGACATAGGCACCATTCTGATTCTACTTTGACTGTCCTGTTGTTCAAGACAAGTGGAGACAACTGCTGAGCACTAGCAGTTTAGAAACAGAGGCAGATCTGACTCAAGTAGTGGGAGACAGAAAGCTGGGGACAGTAAAGCAAGATAGGGATGTGCAATATAGACAGGCCTGTTAACAAAAAGCAAAGTTGATACAGGCAGTATCAAATAGTAATTTTGTCCTTACCTATTTATTTAATTTATGTAATACTGATTTAAAAGAATAAAAATGCAATGTGAACCATAGGCCCTTTCTGCTCCTTAGCTGGTTGCAGAAACATCTGGTGTGGGTCCTGGCATTGGCTCTGCCTGGAGGGGAAGGTGATAGAAGCACTCCCCTCTGCAGTGGCTGCCTCCGTGTTCTAGGAAGCACAATGGCCATACCTTCCTGCCACAGCACAGCCAGGTAGTTTCCCAGGCTGCGCTGGGGCAGGAAGCACAGCCATTGCGCTCCTGGAGCCTCCGCAGAGAAGATAAGTCCACAGTGGTGGCGTGATCGTCAGTCCTTGATGGGGAAAACCGATCAATGATTTGCAGTATGAGAGAAGGATGGGACCAGGATGACATTGTGCATAAGCGTCGTTGTGGTTTCCTCCACCTCCTGTCCCTATGGCGGGTTGTGAGGGTGGAGCAGAAAGGGCCGTAATTTAAACCCCCAATAACAATAAGAATAAAAGTACAGCAAACCTTCACACCTGTTAAGTGATCTTCTGAATGTCCTATTACCAAAAACCTGTTTAAATGAAAAGGTCTTTGATTGCTGGTGGAAGGAGAGCAATTTACATCCTGTTAAAACAACACTGAAGCTCTGATACCACTAGGTACTGCCTCTGAAGAAGTGGGTTTATATTACATACCAATTAGTCTTAAAGGCTGCCATCACATTTCTTTTTTTCTCTTCCCCTTCTTTCCTTCTTTTTTCTTTTTTTTGCTGCAAAAGGCTAACATGGCTACTTCTTTGAAAGGTAGAATAAAAGGACAGCAAACCCTCATCCTAATAAAAAGGCCTTTTTTAACAACCATTTAATCATCAAAAGCCTGTTTAAATGAAACGTTCTTTGCATGGCAGAAGGAAGGCAAAGAGTGAGTGAACCTAGTCTTCTGTTGATGAGAATGCCACAGCCTGGGAACAGCCACCAAGAAGGCCCTCTCAAATGTCCTCACTAAATGGGCCTGTGTCAGTGATAAGATTGAGAGAAAGCCCTTCCCCCATGGATTTAAAACTTGGACAAGCTCATGTAGGGAAAATGGCTGTAGAGGAGTCAGACCAAACATTGAGGTTATACTGTGCTGCATGGAATCACATGGAGTCCTTGTACCCCTGGACGATATCTAAATTGTTAAACTACAGTACTGTGTCGTTGGTGCCCAGGTTTTGACAGCAGGCCAGTGGATCCCCCTCTGGCAATCTACCAGCATGGCCCAGAATTTTAGGAACTTGGCTTGGGTATCATAATCCCAGTTAGTTAGTTAGTTAGTTCTAGGAAAGATCCTAGAGCAGATCATTAAACAGTTTGTAATTACTTAGAAAGCAATGCTGTAATCACTAAAAGTCAACATGGATTTCTCAGAAATAAGTCATGCCAGACTAATCTTACCTCTTTTTACAATAGGGTTACTAGCTTGATAGATGAAGGGAATGCTGTAGACGTAGCATATCTTGATTTCAGTAAGGTCTTTGATAAAGTTACCCATGACATTCTTGCAGAGGAGCTAGTAAAGTGCAGGTTGGGCACGACTACTGTTAGGTGGATTTGTAATTGGTTGACCGACCAAACTCAAAGGGTGCTCACCAATGGCTGTTTTTAATTCTGGAGAGAAGTGACTAGTGGGGTGCCACAGGGTTCTGTCCTGGGCCCAGTGCTATTCAACATCTTCATCAATGATTTGGATGAAGGAGTGGAGGGCATGCTGATCAAATTTGCAGACGACACTAAATTGGGAGGGGTTGCTGTGATAATGGGGCTTCCCATTATCTAGACTTAGCTAAAGGGGGATACTTCCCTCTTCAGGTAAACCAAGGGTTAATGAGGTGTTGGGATTAGATTACATTTTCGTGTGGGTCAACATCATAGGTCACAGGGTGAGAATTGACCAATCAAAAAGGGAAGAGGTGAGCATCTTCGGGATGCTTTGAGATGCTTCCAGGGAGAAGTTATAAAACTTCTTGGGGAGGCCATGTGAAGAAGGAGAACAAAGGGATACCTCTGAGAGATGAGATCTGTGCCAGTCGTCGGCTGCAGGCATGCCTCGCCTCCTGGCCCCTCTCTTCTCTCTTAGACATCTAAGCCTGTGAACGTCTGTGAGTAACTAGAATAAGATAGTTAGTTGCGTTAGGGCTGTTTATTATTTTGGAGTTGGCTGATCTAAAGAATGTATCTGTTTTTGTAACTACTTGTAACTTAAGTGTACCTGGGAGAGGGAATCCTCTCATGCGTGTTATTGTCTTGTTTATTTGCATGCCTTGAATAAATGCTTTTCTGTAAAACCTCTGTTTCCTCTCCATTCCCACGCCATCCTTCAGCACACGCTAGATAGGACTTCTCTCACTCAGAAGCGGGGAGGTGAGAGGGAAGGAAAGGTCCTTAGCATAGAGATTGGTAATCCACTGAGCAGTGTCCCACTGTACTGTTCAGTTAATTCAGAATTCAGTGGGTGGTGGCAGCAAGAATTAGTAAACACTGGGGGAATTTCCAGCTCATTTTCAAGGGTGAAAGTCAGGCTGGGGTGAGGCTGGAAATAAACTCCAGTATGACAGTTGGTAATACCCCGGAAAACAGTATAAAATTTCAAAACAACCTTGACAGATTAGAGAGCTGGGCCAAAGCTAACAAAATGAATTTCAATAGAGAGAAATGCAAAGTCCTACACAAAAATGAAATGCACAAATACAGGATGGGGGATGCGTGGCTGGATAGCAGTACATGTGAAAGGGATCTAGGAGTCTTGGTAGATCACAAGCTGAACATGAGTCAGCAGTGTGATGTGGCAGCCAAGAAAGCCAACGTGATTGTTGGTTGCATCAATAGGAGTGTGGGTCTAGATCAGTGGTTCTCAACCTGTGGGTCCCCAGATGTTTCTAGACTTCAGCTCCCAGAATCCCTGAGCATCGACCATAGTGGCTGGGGCTTTTGGGAGCTGAAGTCCACAAACATCTGGGGACCCACAGGTTGAGAACCACTGGTCTAGATCAAGGGAGGTAATGGTACCATTCTATTCTGCATTGGTTAGGCCTCATTTGGAATATTGTGTCCAGTTCTGGCCACCTCAGTTTGGGAAAGATATCGACAAGCTGGAATGTGTCCAGAGGAGGGTGACCAAAATGGTGAAGGGTCTGGAAGTAATGCCCTATGAGGAACAATGTAGGGAGCTGGGTATGTTTAGTCTGCAGAAGAGAAGGTTAAGAGGGGATATGATAACCATGTTTAAATATTAGAAGGGATGTCATGTCAAGGTGTGCTTGTTTTGCACTGCTCTAGTGACTAGGACAAGGAGCAATGAATTCAAGCTGCAGGAAAAGAGATTCCACCTGAACCTCAGGAAGAACTTCTGACAGTCAGGGCTGTCCAGCAGTGGAATATGCTGCCTCAGAGTGTGGTAGAGTCTCCTTCTTTGGAGGCTTTTAAGCAGAGGCTGGATGGCCTTCTGTTGGGAATGCTTTGATGTATGTTCCTGCGTAGCAGGGGGTTGGACTGGATCCCCTTGTGGTCTCTTCCAACTCTATGATTCTATGAATATTTATAGACTATTTAGATCTAGAGATTTAGAGTGGTGTACAGTAATGTAAAACAACAAATACAATAGTAGTATTTACATTGTTTATGACAACAAATGGTAAGTTGGACTACATATGAAAGGATTGCAAAATAAATGCATTTGCAACCTGAATGTACAACCTTGAATTGTTGGTACATATCAAATTTCCGGGGGAAGCATATTCCACAGAGTGGATGCCATTGTGCTAAAATCGCTTTCCAGAGCATCTGCAGAGCAAACCTTAGGAGGATATGACACTGCCAGGAGAGTCTCTTTAGATTATGTCTGTCTGCAAGAGATATGGTGGCATCTCAGGTAACATTAGATTTGGCCTGGTGGCAAATAACTAACCAGTACAATGACTTCAGAAAAGGTGGCATATGCTACTGGTAGATCATTTCACTCAGAAGCCTCAGAAGTTGCAGCTTCTGGACCAGGCGTAAGGGCATTCTCACAGAGAGCACATTGCTGTACTTCACCTGTCAAAATGCTGGTGACTTCATCTCTGTGCTCAAGCTATACCTGTCAAAGAATAGTTGCAGCTGGTGTACCAACCAAAGCAGATAAAATACTCTGAACCATAAAAGTCAGCTGGGCCTCCTGTGAGAACAATGGATCCAGGAATCTGTCCAGGCTATGAACATGAGCTTCAGGTGTTTCTAGACTACTGTTCACTTAAATAGATGGGCTATTTACATTGCAAAAACAAAAGGAGTTTGGTGACACCTTAAATATTAACCAGTTGATTATGGTATGACCTTTAGTGGACCAGATCCCACTGCATTAGCATCACAACTATTTATGTCATGCTAAATGTTTTCATCCAAAAAGTCTCTTTTGTTTATACTAACATGACCAGCCATTTAGAAATTTTATTGAGACTTGCTTCAAAGCTTTGACATCTAGTGTTTAGCTACATTAACCTACAAAGCACAGTAAGACATTTGTTACTGAACCTTAATTATGTTATCCTTATTACCCACAGTGTAGTCAGTTCAGTGTCCACCTGTATGAACAGCATATTCGGCTTTCTAAATTTCTGTAATCTCAGTGTGCTGAACATACAAGTCACTTAGATAAATGAAATGGTACAACAATCGTTGTAGAAGGTTATCAACAAGAAATCCCATCTACACCCAGTGTGGTGTAGTGGTTTGAACATTGGACTAGGACTCTGGAGACTTGGGTCTGAATCCCACTTGGCCATGGAAATCCACCAGGTGATCTTGGGCAAGTCACACTATTTCAGCCTCAGAGTAAGCCAAAGGCAAATTTGCTCTCTGAACAAATTTTGCTAAGAAAACCCTATGGTAGGTCTATTTTAAGATTGGAAACAACTTGAAGACACACAGCAACAGACTTCTGCCTGCTTTTGGTTTAAGTCCTGAACTACACATTTTTGTTTTTTAATGATTTGCAGGAAAGTCAATTATTTCTAGTTTGTACTGATTTATGATATTTGTCAAAATTCACATTCATAAAAGTCAACAATCATAGAATATTTTAATAGAATAGTTTAATGGCAATTGGCTTTTTGGGTTATGGACATTCATAGTTTTTATTTTTAAAAAATAAACCAAATAATAATTATTTGAGAAAGAAAAATCTTTTTATTATTATTTTTCAAAGGAAGAAAATGAGAAGAACAGGGGAAAAACTTAATTTCAAGTTTTGATCTCAGAATTTGGGATGATCTGAGAGAGAATGAGAGATAGCAAAGAAAAAAGAAATCCAGCAGTATGGTGAAAAAAAGGATATCAGAGACCAATAGGGGATAGTTCTTTAAATAATATCAAAGACTCAGGCCAATATTCTGCTCTTTACTATATCTTTAAAGTACTCTGCTGAGGAGTGACATCACACATTGGTGGAAACTTTTGAAATGACTATATTGGCCAACCAACACGCACAAAACACATAATGAAAGCTTTCAAAGGTCCACTGGCTTCTTCGTCAGGCAAAAGATATTTAAAAATCATTCAGAAGAAAGAAAAAAGGAAACAAAGGTGATGGCGTTGGAGCCACGGGCCTACATGTTGTATTAGTTTTTGTCTCTGTTGTAGTTCAGTTGGTTTGGAGGGATCTCAGTGCAGGCAGAGGTCACTCTCTTATTGGCCATGTGGGGACCAAGGGAAAGGCCTCCATTAGCAGCAGTAAAGTACGCTTTTAGCAGTGCAAATTATAAGTGGTGGCAATCAATTGCAGTGTGTGTGTGAAAAATGGTTAAAGCCCTCTACACCGCATGCTGGAGGCCCACTTCAGATAATTGTGTTTGTACTGGCAGTTTATGGAGGGAGAAAAAACTACTGAAGGGGTAAAATCCGATTGTGTCCATCTATTGATAGCATGTCATCCTCTCTTCCAGCCCCAGAACTGGAGGACTGGGTAACTCTGGAGCAAATTCTGTGGATGTTGGGGTATACTTAAACGAGAAGGAGAAAGGAAGAACCTTATACACAAGCGGAAACTTGCTCACACATAGTTGCATGTAGTTCATGTGTGAAAGTAAGAGATTAAAGTCACATGGCTCTTGAGTCTTAAAGATTCCCAGACAGGCACTGCTCCTTTGAATGTTAACTGAGCCCCTGTAATTCTCGGTTTGTCCTTATTTTGGAAAACATCCTATGAGGCAGGGAGAAGTGTTTGAAAGAAAGTATGAAAAGCTTTCTTACGAAGTTCAATCTTTCCAGCTTTATATGAATCTCAGATTTTCTATGTTGTTTTAAAGACAGTCTTTCAGTACATAATTTCACCCACAGAAGATAAGATTGAGCCTGATTTGGTAGAGATCAAAATGCAGAGCGGAGTAACTAGTCAGCCCTCTTTGAGGCACTTCAGCTACCTCTATAGCAGAGCTTTCCAAACTTTTCATGTTGGTGACACACTCTTTAGGCATGCATCATTTCGAGACACAGTAATTCAGTTTTATGTTCTGTATTACAAATAAATAAATAAATAAATAATATATTTTTAGAAATATAAATGAAAGCTTTTTGTGAGATATGTTGTATCCTCATACATTTTGTTATTACAATTTATATAGGGGTGTCCACAGTTACTAGCAAAGCAGAGGTTAAACTAAGTAACCGCCACCCTTGCCAGGGTCTTTCTCGGCCTGGAGTGGCAGCAACACACCTACACACTGCAACTGACACACTAATATGTCACGACACACCGTTTGGAAAGCTCTGCTCTATAGCATAAGGTAGCTCCCAAATGGTCGTGGAAAATGCCACCCCATCTGGCAGCGCCAAATAATAACCTAATTCAGGAAAACTCCTCTGCATCTGCTTTCTTTACTGCTATCTTGTTGGAAAGTGGGCATGTTCCTTGTGGGCTCCAAAGAAAATCATAATGAGATTTCCAACAAACTCCAGCGAAGGAACATTCTTTATAGTATATCCTCCAGTTGAACCTGGGACAAGTTGTATGTCCTGTTTCAGTTCACTTTACCCACAAATTGCATACAATTTTTCTATAATTTTAATCTATTCTACATATATTTAACTTATTTTTACATCTTTTTAACTAACTCTCCCTCTCCCTGCCCCACCCCCCCTTAAAAAAAGAATTTTTAAAAGTATGGCTTCCAACCATTTGGTCAACTTGAAAAGTGTGTTTTGGCTGAGTAGTATTACCCACCTGACAATGCATAAATTGGATTGTTTGCCTGTAATAATGTGCAGTAATTCAGTGTCACCATCATTCTGCTCGTTAGTGCTAAATTCCCTCCTCAACCCCGTATTTTTCTTTGAAGAAAATAGGCAGATGACATGCTGGTCCTGTATCAGTGAGTTCCCCGGTGCAATCCTAGATATATGTATGAGTGGTACACAGAAGACTGCTTAAGGAACTAGTTTACAATGTTGTGTTCCAGTAGTAGAATATTGGTTTGTTGTTATCAAACTGTGTAACGTGAATGTTTGCTTCAGCAGACAGTATCTCTTTCATCTGTTGTACATTTGTTATCATACTTTGTCTCCCATGTAGAGTTCTTTTTGTAGAAGGCTCTTTGTGTAGTTTTCATCCTTATTTATCATCCTGTACAAGTGTGGGAATGGCCCTTCTACCCTAGTATGTGTTTCAGTTTCAAATTAATCAGATTCAATACAGCAAGATTAGTTCTATTGCTAGTATTTGCCATTGGCTATGTTGGCATAGGACTGATGGGAATTTTAGTCTAACAACTGGCAGGCCACAACCCTGAAATAAACACTCTTATCATTCTGAATCTTATTTCACAATACAAATCCCGGTTCTCAGGTTGAACACTTTCTCTTGGCTCTTCCTTTTTTTAGTGTACAGCCCCACACAGCCCCAGTTGTTTTAAGATCCTTCAAACTCTCTCCTGAAAGGTGTGTTTTCTAGTGATTGTTTATGACACTGCAAATGAATAGCAGCATTTTTGTCATGAGAGGCTTTTCCTGTTTGCCTGGATTGGCAATAGTATTTTGCATGCCTCTGTTTCTGCTGATTCAGCCCTAGACCATTGATTAGAGCTCTCTCTCCTCGTGATTCAGACCGCACTGCAGCAGTTTGCAATACTTGACTGAGCATATTGTATGTATATGTAAGTGCAGTTTTTTCTGTGTCTGCAGTTATATGGCTGAGGCAGAATATTAAAAAAGAAAGTGTTGGTTTAGTTAGAATGTTGTAGGAACCAACAAACAAAAAACCTAAGTGGGGATGATTATATTTTTAGCTTTCTATACTCTCAAGTTCAGTCTAAACTTATCACATTGTCACAAATAAAATAAAGTTGCTGGTATGGGTATTTTTCCAATGTTGCATCAAATATTATTGCTTTTGAGAGAATATTGTATAGTTAAAACGCTTTTTTAAAAGGAGATCTGTGAATGATATATTTGAATTGGGGTTTACTCAAATGTGCTAAATTAGACATCATTGTCATTGCACACTATAAATATATTGTGGTTTTAACTGAGTGATTTATCACATTCTGATCTCTAGGCTTAACAACTCATTGTCTACAATCAGAATGGCCAACTCTGATTCAGTTTTATCTGGTCTGTAGCAGTCCAACTAAAATTTAATCAAGATATGGATGAATTTCCCCCCCCATAATATGAATCACAATATCCAAGGGTGCTAGAAAATCAAGATGTAAAAGATGCACAATTTTAATGCTGCATCTCTTTTTTTCTGTTTTGTGTTCAATAACCCTGTCATGCTTGAGCCCGTGAACACATTACTGTAGGATGGCGGATCCAACTTCATTATATATTTTGACCGTTTGTGAGAAAGTGAATTGCAGTGACAAAATGTGTTTCCAGTTCCCTGCTGAGCAGTATAGCTTTGACACTACACAGATGAAAATGTGGACATGTTTGTGTACTTGTGATACTACTGTTTTCACATCTGGAATCATTACTTCAGCCACTTTCCATCACTTCAGCAGCTATGACATATTTCAGAAAGTTATTCCTAACCTGGTATAGGATGTGTGTATTTACTTTGAAGTAATGTGCCTTGTCCTAAACTGGTGTCTCAGGTGAGTGTATAACTGTCCATAAGAATTTCCTGTTAAGAACAACATTTTAAGAATATTTAATTTTGTATTGGATATGGTTGCATTCAATACAAACTGGGTACAACTGGACATAGTCAACAGGATCAGGTGCTTATCGCATTCGTCAGTTGATTCAGTAAATTCTGCTTAAAAACCATTTCTCCTATACTTGGAAGGGTACTGTATTTGCACAATAGCATTAGAAAGCATATTTGCTTCCTTGCACTTGAAAAATGACAATAGCATTTACACTGTCCTGTTTGCTTTGCCTCCTGCTCCATGACTGTTTCCCCCCATAACTATGCAGTGATGCTACTTTGGAACCCCACCAACATCTCACAATGATGAATGTACACCGTACCAAATCCACTATTTTTTTACCTGTGTTTTTCTCCACGAACCAACACTTGTCTGGCTCTGTTTTTGTACATTACTGTGTAAACATTTACTCTTTAAATTTTTTCCTGAACCTCATGGTTTCTCTGGACATTTATCTTTAATAGGATTACACTGAAATTGCACTATTCCCCTGCTATTAAAAAAAGATTTAAAACAATGTGAAAAAACACGATGCAGAATGTAGAATGAATGCACAAGATTTTTTGGGGAACTCTTTGGAATGCCAGTGTCCTCCCAGCCTGACCACTAGAAGTATTCTGGGATTTCCCTACTGGAGAGCCCTAGGGAGTCCCCAAGGGAGGAGCAAGAAAACCACATCCCCGCTGCACCCAATATGCATCTCAGTTTCACAACAAAGCAGAATGAGATATTCAACCTCAAAGTGGTTACTAAACACTAGTGGGATAGGAGGTCATTAATGGATTATTTTCTGTAAGAGAAGAATTGATTTCCAAATGACCCAAGAGAAGTGTAGCATGGTACAGCACTGGGACAGCTGCAGTGGCATGTGATAAGCTCTAGGCAAACACAGGGCTAACACAGAGCAGCTGCAGTACCACAAGATTGTGTAGTAAGCTTACTAGTATCTTGATAAAGGAAAGACTGGCATTTTGTATTTTGACATTTAAGAGAATCAGCTATTCAAATCATCTGAAAACAGAAAAGCTATCTCCTGTTCAGAATTCCTGGTTTAAGACAAACAAAACATTCATGAAATTGGGGCGAGTTTGCAAATAGCTTCACCTGTGATTGTTTCAAACTTACCTTTGCATCTCCAGGGTCAATTTCTGGGGAATTTGCTCTGGAAATTTTAGCAGAAGCTGCCTACTTACAGCAATATATCTATGTTGCAGAGACACCACCCTCATTTCCCAGACCAGACTTTTTTTTTTAGTGCACGTTTGTCACTTTAAAAAAAAAAACTTTTTACAAAAGACAGGAAGTCTGCCAGGACAGAAAGAAGGGGAAAACTGTTAGCTGAACGAATTTACTTTTTGATATGTTTCTCTTTCAAATTGCAAAGCTGAGTAGAAGCTAGGCTCACACTGCGTGAGGCTGTCATGAGTTCTGTTTGGCTATCATTATCTGTCTTTATATCTAGATCAAGAATGTGTGGTAAATTTCAAAGACTTTAGTAACACAACTATTAAAAGTCATTAAAAAAAACCCTCCTTGATTAAAAGAGCAAACAGGGAAAATGACCAGGTTGTAACGAATAGCTGAAAGCAAGGACTGTTTCTGGTAGATAGAAACCACTGGAATAGAATGGTTCTGAGAATGCAAAAGTTGACCATCTCTAGTTTAAAAAGATGATGGACAGCCCAGGAATAATGGCTGGGGCAGAGGGGAGCAGTCTGGGCAAGAAGAAAACATGACGGCAAAAAAATTGGGATTGGGAAATGGTCAACAAGAGGAAAGCAGCATTGACCAAGCATGTGTGTTGAAACCACAACTCTTTGCCCACAACTCATTTGTTGCAACAGATCCATTGTCTTTAAGTCTGTTTCCAGACACAGTTCAAAGAGCTGGTTATGACACTGTGTAGCTCAGACCTAGGTTGTTAAAAGGACCATATTCTTCCATAAAATTTGCCTGTGTTTTGAGATCTGATAGGGAGGCCCTTCTCTTTGTCCCAGCAGTGGGACCACTGTGGGAACATCTGGTTCTTGATTGCTGTCCCAGGCTGCGGAACTTCCTTCCTAGAGACAGTACATTGGTGTCCTCTTTGGTATCCTTTTATAGGCAGGTGAAGATCTTTTTTGCTCTGATAGGCCTTTGAGCACTGACCTCTCAGGGGAAGGGGCCTTTCCTGTGCTCCCTTGTTTATATTTGTTGTTCGTTTTAATGAGTATGCATTTAATTACTTTTAATTTTATTCATATTTTAATACATTTAGTATTAAATTGATATTTTTAAAATTAAGGATTAAAGTATTGAACTTTAGTATCTTGTAAAAATTTTTTAGCTACTTCTGATTTAACTTTTGTGTGCCACCTTGAGGCCCAGACTGGGAAACAGCCAGGACAACAACAACATTATTAACAACAACAAGTTTTAAGTAACCACGCAAGAGAACCAAGAAGGGGATGATGATGATGATGATGATGATGATGATGATGATGATGACAACATGATGTTCCTACTTTTAGATTCATTTCTGTTTTGATTTCCCTCCATTTACCTTTTTATTGTCATGGTTTTCTTTGGGTTTCTCTTTGTTTTACAGTTCTTTTGGGCTCCTTTTTTGAGACTGTATTTGATGCGTTGGCTTCCCACCTGCTGCTTGTAATCATCTCAGCCATGAGTTGTGAGTGAGCCATCACAATGCTTCTTTGTTTATTTTATTTTGTTTTGTGCTTGTTTTAATTATTGTTATAATTCCGAGTTTTGTTTTTTATTTTTTGTTTTTGCTTCTCATAGGATAATATTTACTTTTCAGGACTGGGACAGATCTTGTATCTTGATTTATAGGCCAAGAGTCTTCTGAATTGAGTTCAAAAAGTGTTGGGATTTCAGTGACTCAGTGTTGTGCTGCATGGAGATCCCTTTGGACTTTGTAGCAGCTTTCCTGATGTTGCATTTTAATGTGGCTTGCTATGTAAGAATGGCTTATGGCCAAACCTGTTTATGTCCATCAAAATTATTCTCTTCTAACCAGAGGGCATGAAATATGTACCTGAAACTCCCATCATTTTAGTGACAGAATCCTAGCAAAAACAGCAAAAGATGGGTGTAGGCAAAATGTCATTGTTTTTCTTTAGTTTATGTTTCCCTGCTGTTTGGCTTGAAAGAGACACCTTTTTTTCAGCTTTGTTTGATTAGTAGTTGGACCTGGGTTATAAATGTTTTTATCTGAAAATTGTCCATATAATATTTTAAAGAATGGTCATCATTTCAAATAGACTATTAAGAAGTCCTCTCCTAGTTTGAAGAAGTATTGCTTCAGACAGTAGAGCTTGTACGTGTGAAACTGTGATTCTGTGCAATGAAACTAGCACTCAAGAGACAGTGAAGATGTGTCCTTCCTTCAGTATTGCATACTGTTTGTTCTAACATAGTATTAAGGGACAATAGGGGAACTTTGTCTTCCTTTCTTATTCCTGTATTGCCCACATCTCCCAAATCTAGAGGATCCCCTCATATCCTGGAGCTGATCTGTGGGGTGTGGAGGAACTGTGGAGAAGAGGGAGAAGTGTCTGTTCCATGGGTGGTCTGACACTGACTATCTATGCAAGAGTCAGTGAAAAAAAAACAGTGTGTCATGGATGTCCACTGCCTTATATTTTCAATTCCTTGAGACTTTTCACAGTAGTAAACCCAAATTTGTCTATACATACACATACACATGAACACGCATGCACACACACACACACACACACACACACACACAACCAGGAAATATAGTGTAAAAAGTGGATATGTATGATATATACATTTTCAAACAGAAATTTATTTCTGCTTATTGATTTTCACACTTTATATTTTAAAATCCAGCTTTAAAAAAGTCTCAGGCTTTACAACTTTGAACAATGTAATCTGAGAACCATCCTTTATGGGGAACCATTGGCCTTTGGAAAGAAAAGAGCCCTGACAATGTGAATTAAGATAATCAACTTGAGCAGTGTACAGAAGCATCCTGGGTTATGCAACAGAAAGGATTAAAATTTGTTAAGAAGGATGAGGCTGTCACAGTCAGTTTCTACAGTCAATTGATGGGACACAGAACCCATTTTGGATATTTCACCTTCTGTTAAGTTTAACTTAGGTATAGCTGGAAGGTTTCTGGGTTTTATACAGGGAAGTGGAATGATAGGGTTGGTGGTCTCTTTCTACTCAGGGATGAAATACTGTTCTCTGAAGGCAGGAGATGCTTATTCTTAAAGATTTTGTAAATTCATCTGCAGTTGGATCTCCTGTAAGCCCTGTGACTGTGAGGTACAAGTGACTTTTGCATTATGAAGCTTAACTATGCCTCTGGGATTCATCTAAACTTTAATTCTGTAGTTATATACCTGCCTAGGGCTGCAGTTCAAGTTAACATATGCAGTTGAAATGATGTATAGCCCAGAGTGATCAAGAAAAAAAATAGTAGCTCTGCTAATTTTCAACTTGTATGTTTTAAATTTAATTTTTCCTCTTTCCCGTTAGCCTCGTAATGTTGCTGGTTTCCGGGGAACAGTCCGTTATGCTTCAGTGAATGCACATAAAAATAGAGTGAGTATCTCTCTTTTGTGGGGAGTAGTCTAAAAAGAAGTTTTTCTTCCTCTATTCAATATTCTGCAACGTAGTTATACAAAGTATGTGGCTGGAGCCTAGGGAGATGAAACATTTACCATTGTAGAAGAACCTTGGGTCAACATTTATCTTCACAGTCAGTGTTTTACAGCCTCTTACGTCTTCCTGCATAATGTGTGTATGAAAGCCCTGCTGGTTATTTTCGTGTATTATATGGGGAAACTGTGCAGTGTTTAGTGACTGCAGGGGTCAGCAAGGTGTTGTTTTCTAGATGTTGTTGCATTGCAGCTCCCAACATGCCTGACTATTGCCTGTATTGCCTAGGGCTACTGGGATCTGGAGTCCAACAGCATCTAGAAGGCAACCTGATTCCCACCCTTGAGCTGTAGAAACAGACTAAAAAGTATTTGGTGTTATCTGAGCCACCCATGAGATGAATGGGCATCAGCCATCACAGGCTGATTTGGGATTGTAGTACTGAATTGGGCATCTCTCTAAAATGATGGTTTTCAATAGGATGTACTGAGAACCCTAAGGATCCTCACTGAGATGATAAGCCGTATAAACCCTTTTCCCAGAACAAATTGTGGTATGCAGTTTGGGATTTATAAGTTTTCTTTCTTTCTTTCTTTATGTAAAATATTTATAGGATACCAGTTTTCAAGCACAGATTTTACCATATTAAATGCAGATAGCAATACAGGATTTGGAAAGTTAATTTTAAAAGTAAGCAGTTGTGCAACTTCATTAGCAAGTGCCCCTCCCAGTAATTAGTTAACCCCACCATTGTTTTAGTTGATTGTTATTACACATTTATTTCTGTCCTGCCTTTCTCTGAAGCCTGAGACTCAGTGTTACTTTTTCATTACTTGCTCTTCTATTTTTGCTGGGGAAAAGCTACCTAAAAAAAATAAAAGAAAATGGCCTCAAATTGGGGAGGGGGAGCCCCAAGAAAGCTTGTATGCTCTCCTCAGAAGGAGTATAAGAAAAAAAAATTGACAAATATTTATTTTTTACATTGGGAAAATGATATTACTAGTTGTTATGCTCCTTTTCCTCCCCAAATGTTTGTGTTATAGGTGATGTAGGTAACACATTATTTCCAGGTCCTGGAATAGAGGCATAATTTTACCTTACATCAGTGCCATTCAAAACATTCCTTCAATGACTTGTTCCAGTCTGCAATCCATTACTTGCTGGTCTGCAGCAGTTTTCCAGGAAACTGTGCAAACATAACAAAACTGGTACTGGTTTCTGGCACATTGGAAAAAAAGTCCGTATGCCCCATCATATGGCTTGGGAAGCACTGCCTTACATGACTGAGCAAAACTGACTGTTTTTGTTTTTTTAGAAAGACTATTCTGAACAGTCTTTCAGAGATGAGAAGTTCTGTTCACAGCTTCAAATAATCATGAGTTATGCACATGATTATTTACAACGTGGGCCTCCAAGAGAAGAGGAAGGAGCTTTACAGCTTATTCCTTCTGCCATTTGTTGTGTACAATAACACACAGTACCAGATAAGTGATGACCTACCTAGAATGTATAAATATTATGTATTTTGAAACATTTATACCAAGCCTCCTCTCCATGGAGTTTGAGGTAGCTTGCAACAAAGTCACTAATCTAACAATTAAGAACATCTTTGCAGTTTTATAGCATATGACATTAAACTAGGAACTGATAATAGCCGGAGTCCTCATAGTTTACTATGCTGGTTTAAGTATATGGGTGCAGAAGCCATAAAAGAAACAAAATGTTGGAAAAATAGACTGATGAGAGCCACCAGTTTTTATCTACCTTCTCTAACTGTCCCTGCGTGACTCTGGAAAATACATAACCACTGTTGTAGTGTATCAGGTTCTAGGTTCTGGCTGCTATGATCTATTTAGAATTCTGGTGTATTTTTGTCAGTTGCTCCAATGGGGGTGATGGTAAACACTCACACCTCTTAGATTATACACTTAGACTCATTTGTTTGCTTGTCTGTTTCTCTGCATGTTTCTCCTTCTGTGCTGTTGGAACTCTGAGATGCTTATGCCTGCTGTGAGCCATGGGGAAAATGTTTGACAGTTTAAGTTTTCTATACCCATCTCTGTGTGTTTAAGTGCACTTCCTGTGAATGTTAGCCTCTTTGCCCAGGGCATTAGCTTTGAGAAGCATGCCTTCCAAGACTACATGTCACAGGCCTGTCAACAAGTGGTCAATGCCTTTAAACATAGTGAAGCATGCATATTAAATGCTTGCGTTGCTAAGCATTATGATGATCCACAACAGACATACTCCAAATAATATTCTTAGGCTGCAGTACAGTGCTTGAATTATGGAGGAGAGATAGAAGTGTGTGTCCTGAAATCCATAAACCCATCCTTTACTTGCTCAATTTTAGCCAAACCCTTGTAGCCTTAAGAAATAATAGGTAAGTGGGCGGTCCCTTCTGGCCTCTGTAGTTCACGACACTACTGCAGTCTTGGCATCAAAAAGGGGTTGCATGGTTGATGTGCCAGAATTCTCTTCACATGACTGTGCAGAAATATCTCCATGAAGATAGAGTGTTTTAGAAACTACTGCTCCAGTTTGGAGGAGGGATTAGTTTTTCTTATGCATATGTGTGATGAATTTACCTCTGAATCACAGAGCAGCAATCTTCCGCTCAGTTATAGAACTGTTGTAGGCAAAGCCAGCAGGTTCATTATTTTTAGCTTTTCTTTTATTTTTCTCCAGGAGATGGGCCGACATGATGACCTGTGGTCCCTTTTTTACATGTTGGTAGAGTTTGCAGTTGGCCAACTTCCATGGCGCAAGATCAAAGATAAGGTAAGAAAAGCTTATCAGTGGAAGAATAAGATCCTCTTAACAAAGATCTGCAATAAAGCAACAAGCATTCTGTATGTTTAGTGCTATATACTGTGATGCTGAAAACTGCTGTTTTTCTCTCTAGGAGCAAGTGGGTATGATTAAGGAGAAATATGAACATCGAATGCTGCTAAAACATATGCCTTCTGAGTTCCATCTTTTTTTAGATCACATTGCAAATCTGGACTATTTCACCAAACCAGATTATCAGGTAAAGAAGATTGTTCTTAAGACTGGTTGCAAAGAAGATTTTCCTTTTCATTATCCCACCTGCTAGGTAAAATCAATAAAAACAGATTTTCACAAACATGCTGGATATACTTTTAGTATGTGAAAAATGAGTTGGAATGTTATTTTGGAAATCTCTGAATTAGTGTTTGAACTTAGCTTGTTTTTGGCTGCTGTATTTAAATCCATCCTTAAAATCATGATCAATATAGAACCAGTGTCCCATCTGATCTTCAGTGATCCTGAAATAACTTGTTTGTGCTAATTCATCTTAAAAGAGAATAAGTATTCTGATGACGACACAGCTTTCCTAGTCCTTAGCCCACAAAATTTAAAATGACATCCTACTGGCGTTACAGATAAGCAAGTCCATTTCTGCAGTAGACTTTTATAGCGCTTTTATACCACTTTCAACATGCTATGGAATTCTGGGCCCCTCCCTAAACTGCAAACCCCAGGATTCCATAGGATGTTGAAAGTGGTATAATAGCGCTATAACACTCTGCTGCGGAAATGGCCTAAGATAAGGCAAGATGCAAATAGAAATTGATAATTTGCTAAAAATAATTATATTACTTCAGGACTGTAAAAATGGATTAATAGAATCCTTACTGATCCCTGAATGTGGTTATAGTCCTCCATGCAATCCAGAACTTTGCACAATGCATGTTTCTGGTTGTGCAGAGGACCATAACTTCATTTACTTGAATGTAGTTACAACTTCCGTTCGAAGCCTTGCTTTAAAAGAAGATCAGGGATGATGGAGATGCAGCCAGTGCAACCTTATCTCTCCTTCAAAATCTGAATATTTAATAGCTGAAAAGAACCTGCTTGTTTCCATGTACCTTGTAGAGAAAATCAGAGCATATTGGACAATAAAGCCAAATCATACCAGGGTTTGACTCTCCGCTAAGCTGTGGAAATCCCCTAGGTGATTTCGGCCAATCCCACTCTCTCAACCTTAGAAGAAGGCAGTGGCAAACCTGCTCTGAATAAATCTTGCCAAGAAAACCCCAGGATAGGGTCTCTACTAAGTGGGAGTCAACTTGATGGCACATAACAAAGATAGTGATTAATATATGATATGGGATAGGTAACCAGCCTACTCTTGTGCACTATCCGTACATCAGATGAATAACAGGAACTAATCTTTTCAAGAGTTGATTTTTATTATTAGCAGAAAATGTGTTTTATACTGCAGATTATGTATATTTTTAAATTACCAGTTTTAATTGAATTGTTATTAATTCTGCTGATTTTTATGCATAATATTTAATCATCATCTTTTCTTTTGTTGTCATTTGAAGATTGTTCCTGTATTTCTTCTTCATGGTCTCTATGAATCACACAAATGGGGTTTACGCGCCTGCATGGAACAGCATTCGGAACCTTCTCGAAGCTTGGAGTAGGCATTTTGGCAGCTGACCTCTCCCTGATCCTCCTAGGGAATATAAGGCCCCTCCCTCTATGACAGTCAGTTCCTTTTCTTCCACCATGGTAGCAGCATCAAAGGAGCCTTCCTCTAGCTTTCAGATTGATTTAACGGTTTCTTTAAACAAAATTTGACTAAATGCTTACGTTTTTCTTGGCATTTTGGTGGTTGTTTCTAACATTCAACTTCCCTTTTTGCCTACTAGTTTGGCTTCCATTTAATTGGTTGAGGAATTGTACACCAACTACCTCTTTTTGAAGGTTGTTTGTCATGTGGAGGAAAAATCCCAAGTAAGGACGGCTGTTCTAAACGCCTCCTTTGCTTGGGAGGGGCCTTAACATCGGTTCTTGTGGGCACTGTCAACTACTTATCCCACAAGTTAGATGAAATAGAGCAACTCGTTAATGGCTTTTTTGTGGGAGAAGACTATAAAGCTTTCCATTCCAGGCCCACTCATCATTATCTTCCTCCAAAATTGACATCATACTACAAGTTTGAGATGAGGCACTGTCAGCATCCTCTTGAAAAGGGACTGAGAATAAACATCAGCCTCCTACTTTGCCAACAAAGATATATATATGAGGATAGGAGGAGAGGAAAAGGAAATTGAGTGATACCTTAGGAGGAATCATCGCTGACAACATAAAAGGAAGGAGCAACCAAACTTGTTTTCCGCTTGGAGCGGCACAGAATCTTCCTCTTGTTATAACTGAGGAAGCTATATCTACTTCTCTATGACCTCTGAGAATTTTTCTGTGAGTAGCCTCGACAGTGGTCTTTAAACACTGCTTTTTGTGTGGAGGCAAGATCTTGGATATTGATGGACTTGTGTGCCTACCTGCCTCTCAGAGGGTCACATTGCACGATCTTGCTGTCATCATCAACTCTTGCACACGAGGCGTAACAGAGCGACCACTTCCTGCTTTGCTCTAGCAAAACCATTGTCTTCCACGACGCTGTTCTGTCCATGCCCTTCTCCGTCGCGTCTGTAATGGCAGTACTTCTAAGGCAGTGTATGGCACCGAGGGGGCTTGTTCACTGCTTCTTCAACAGCAGTGTACCCGAGGTGATTTCCAGTACCAACAGCAATCCACAGAATGGCTGAGTGTCGAAGAACCGTTCGCCATCAGCTCCCTTACCGATCGGTACTGTCAGTCTAAGTAAACGGGTTGCCATCGGTCCTGTCCATGGTTTCTACCTTTGATGGTGTTGCCATTCTCATAGAGGTGGTCTCCAGTCAACCCCTCTACCATCACGGTATTGTCAGTCTCAAGGAGATGATACCATCGACTCTTGATATCAACGATGATGTATACTACCTAGGCTTCATATCTAGGTTTTGTACCTAAGCTTAATGCCTGCGCTTGGTATCTATTCTGAGTACCTGTGCTTAGTGCATTGTCAACACTACCATGCGGTCAATTCTTGATAGTATGATACTGTACCATCATGATACCTGACATTGGTGCCTAGGACTGGTATCGGGACTTGATGCCTGGGCTTGGTGCCTGGCCTTGATATCTAGCCTTGATACCTAAGCACGTGCCTGGGCTGGGTACCTAGGCTGGATACCTGGACTCTTGATACCTAGGCTCGATAGCGATGCTTGATGCCTAGACTGGATACCTGGGCCTGATACCTAGACTGGACACCTACGCTTGAAACTTAGGCTCTGTACCTAGGCCAGTGAATTTGCTCTGAATCTCCATCACATGTTGGTCCTCTAGATATTGCTGGCAATACCTTGTGACACATCAGTGTCGGAGACTTAGATTTCGACTTCAGAACATGAGGTTGTTTCTCTGTTTCATCTCGATACCGACGGTGGCTTTTTGAATCCTCCCTTCGGTACCGAGATTGTCTATGTATCCAGTACGAGTCATCTATACAGGGAGACAATTCCCTAGAGTTAATCGAAGGACATGAGGTTACTATCTTGGAAAACTATTTTTCTAGTATGTTACCCTGATTTCTGGGGTCCCTTGGGGGACACCTCAATGTGCTCAATGTGATGGGGAATGGAAACTAGCCAGAGCATGAGCTATAGCAATGCAAGAGGCAGGGTAACCTAGCGGGGTCTTTTTACCCAGTTTTTATGGTGTCAGGCCAAGCCAAAAACCAATCAAAGATGTCCAATAAATGATTTTACTGAATACAAGCCTTATGCACCAATGCACTCATGCACTCAAGACCTGTTAAGAAGTAAATGAGAGAAAATTGGACAGGGGAGTATTGAAGGGGTGTAGCTGGGGATAATACTGCACTTTGTCCTGAAGTCCTGGGAAGGCAGCGGAGAGATGAGTCTCAGCACGGGGAGGGCTGAGGGGATTACTCAATGGACGGAGCAACAGTCTGCTGGGAAGACTGGGAGCGATCTGAAGAAATGCTCAAAAACCGGGACTATTTGTAGAGTTAAAAGTACCTGGAGGACTAATCCTTTCCCAGGGACAACAATGGATATTGGAGCAATAACGAAGCTCCACAATGGTAATTTCCTTTGCGTGATGGGATTGCAAGGGTTTGCCAAAGTCTCAGGATCTTCGGCTGTGTTTGTTTGTGGTGTGATTTCAGGTAAATGGTCCTCGCTTGATGGGATATTTGCTCAGCTTGAGGCAGACCCTCTAACCTTTTCAAGTTGGCGTCTCAGGGCTGAGGACCCTTTGTTTATTGGGGGTTTACATACCTTGAGGTCTCCTGGGGCTACATGACTAGGGATTTTACTGGCCTGATCTGGTTTTCAGTCATTTGACCATGCCTGCCTACGTGCTTGTTCGGGTGACCTCTCAGGCACACAGAATCGTTTTAATATCAAAATTGTAGACCCCGGGCTAGGGTTTTTCCAGTGGACTAACAAGTAGCTATAACTTCAGCAAGAAGAGCTAGTGAACTGGCAGCTCTAAGACTCTTGATAACTAGGCTAGAGTCTTAATACCTAAGCTGGATACCTAAATTGAATACCTGAGCTCGGTGCCTAAGCTCGGTGCCTGGATTCGGTATCTAGGCTCAATACCTAGGTTTGATACGTAGGCTTGGTACCTAGACTGGTGCCTAGGCTTGATACCTATGCTTGGTACCTACGCCCTACTTATCTTTTGATTCAGCTGGCCTGTTCAGTGGTACTACTGATGATAAATTGGAACAAGGAGAGTGTTGAGCTGTTGCCTACATGACAACAAACTCCTCAACAACACTCCTCGAGAAAGTTACCATCTGCAAGATTTAAAAAAAAAAAAAAAGACATCCTGGTGTCGAAAAAGATGGTGGCGCTCACCCTGTTCTGGATCTCAGAGGTGTCAACCGTTATATACAGAGGAAACAGTTTCGAATGGTAACCTTGATATTGATGATGCCTATGTTGGATGAGGAAGATTGGTTTGTAACTTTGGATCTAAAGACACATATTTCCATCAGATGAAAGCGCAGAAGATTTTAGCTTTTATAATAGGATACCAGGCTTATTGATTCAGACTCCTCCCCTTTGGTATAAGTAGAGTTCCAGAGGTATTCACCAAATGCTGTCAGTGGTGGCAGCTTACTTGCAACAGAAAGGTATCATCTTGTTTCCATATATTGATGCACTTTTCAGGACAAAGTGCTCATCATAGCATCATCTGAAAAGTAAATTAAAACATCATCATCATCATATAAAAATAAAATAACATAAATAAAATAATTAGTTTGTACTACTTCTGCAAATGTCCAAAGGTCGGCATACAATGCTTCCATACAGACCAGACCTACTGAGTATCCACTTCCATACCATCTTCCATCCCGACATTCAGTCTCTATGATTGATGGTATGGAACTGCCAGGATGGCTGAGTTGTTAAGGGCTGACGCCGTGGAGCTTTTGGTCGCGAGTTCAAGACCCGGTCGGTATTTTCCCCTGTTGAAGTAAAGAAATTCACACATCTGATATGGAGAATTCTTTTGGCTGCATACAAACCTTCAATGTTGAGATCGTATGCGTATAAATAGGAGAAATTTTTGTGCTTATCTATGAGACAATGCTATTGACCGATGGACTTGCGGTACCATGGATATCTTCTTGTTCCTCGCCTTGTTGGTATCTGATGGACTATCATTGCCATCAATGATGTGTTATGCGGCAGCAATTTCCTGGCATTTACAACAAGAAGTAAGAGCATCCTTATTTCTGGACCCTATGATTAAGACACTTTTGCAAGGTTATAAGCATTTACGCCTTCCAGTCCAACCTCCTGTACCAGGTGGGGACTTGAGCTTGTTGATAATGTGATTGACTTGTAGGCCATTTGGACCTGTGACAAAGTGTGAAATTAACTTGCTGTCATGGAAAACAGTGTTTTTGCCGGAGATAACCTGAGCCAGAAGGACGAGTAAGTGATGTGCACTTAGGGCTCATCCTCCGTATTCACAGTAGTGATATACTGTATCAATAAATAAGGAGGGACTTGGTCACATGTATTACGGATGTTGGCAATTCAGTTCTGCCTCTTGAAAAAGATTGTCCACTCCGCAGTACCAGGGACAGAAAACCTTTTGGCAGGTGCACTCAACAGAACACCTTTGTCTTGCCACAGATGGAGGTTGAATGAGATTGGAATAAGTAACATATTCCTCCAGTGGATAGTACTGTGTTGGATTTATCTGGAAACAAAAGACAACAAGCTGTACTGTTCCTGACAGAAAACATGACCATAGTTTAGGGGGAGCCTCCTGCGTTCTCTCTGTTTCAAATCACAATGAAGGTCATATTGAGGATATGTCAGGACATGGGAAGATATCCTAGTAACACCATGGTGGCTGAGGCAGCTATGGGTTACATATCGGATGCAACTGTCGAGATGTCAGTATCAGACACTGTCGTGGAGGCCCAACCTGTTTGCCCCTCTAATGCAACGCTTGAGATGCCTGTATCAGAGACTGCTATTGAGGCCCAACCTCCTAAGCATCCAGAACGGGACCATGTCCCATCGATACTTTACATTTAGCAGTCAACTTTCAAGAAAATGTGAAAAAAACAAAAAAAACAAACCCCACCCAAAACCAAATGCTTTTGGCTGTTCACAAACCTCCAACATTTTAAATGGTACGCTTACAAATGGAGAAGTCTTGTTCCTACTTAAAGGAGAATGGGATCGATTTCCAATTGTGCAGTACTGTGCATATGTTGTTCCTTTCAGAAGGTCTATCTTGTTCATGGGTGAAGTGTTATTTATCAGCATTTTTCTGGTATCTTCAGCAACAAGGAAAACTTTCTAGTTTTACAGACCCTACAGTTAAGAGTTTCCTTCCGGATTATAAACATTTACACTTCCCAGTATGACTACCAGTACTGGGGTGGATTTTTTATATGTGGTACTGTAACAACTTACACATAAGTCCTTTAAACCACTGACAAACTGTGATATCTGATTGTTCTCTTTGGAAACTTGATTAGTGGCAAAAACCTATGCTAAGAGAGTCAGCAAACTGTGTGCATTTAGAATAGAGGCACCATACTTGCGTTTGCATAAAGAGACGTTGTTTTAAGGCTAGATATTACTCCTCGACTTAAGGTGGCATCATGATTTCATTGAACCAGGACATTGTACTACCTGCATATATAGAAAACCCAGTAAGAGATTTGGAGAAAAGATTTCGTTGCCTTGATGCTAGATGTGCATTACTGTTTTTTATGGAGAACAGAATGCTTCCATTAGTAAAACAAAAAGGTTGCTTGTTTTTTATTGTGTTCCAAAGCAGTGAGAATTTGGTTTGTCCCAGAAAGGAAAAAAAAAATACTTTCCAGATTCTGTAAAGGCCCATTTGACAAGCTCTATGGTGACATCAGTTGTTTTCTTTTCAAGGTGTGCAACTACATGACATATGCAAAGCTGATAAATGGTCACAACCAATGACATTTATTTCTCTTTATAGGGTAGATAACAGAGCAAGAAATGAAGCAGCATTTGGGAGAGCAGTTTTATTTTCTTCTGTGATGGAAAAACAAAACATCAAAAATTGAAAATGAATCCTTGGCATAAATAAATTTTAATTTATTGGCATGGTGAAGATATTGCTTCAGTTTATTGAAATATATATATATGTAATAAAGGACAAAAATAATTGAAAATGTAATTGTTGATATATATGATGATAGTAAAAAGAATTTTAAGCATGACATTCCCTTCTCCAAACAGGACAGCTTGCTCGTCTCCCATTTGTGTGATTCGCAGAGACCACGAAGAAGAAGGATAGGTTGCTTATCTGTAACTGTGTTTCTTCGAGTGGTCTGAGAAGTAACACAACTCCATCCGTCCTCCCCACGTTACGTCCAGCTGAATGGTTGGTTCCCATACTGCCACTTGGGCGGCGAAGGAACTGACCGTTCGTTATACAGGGAGAGGCCTTATATTCCCTAGGAGGATGGGGGAGGGGGTCAACTGCCAAAATGCCTACTCCTAGGCTTTGAGAAGGTTCCGAATGCTGTTTTGCGCAGGTATGTAAACCCCATTTGTGTGACTTCACAGAAGATCACTCGAAGAAACACAGTTACAGGTAAGCAACCTGTCCTTCTGTCTGTTAGGAGAGTGCACTATATTTTCCATGTTACCGACTTTTCTTGTTTAATACGTCCCACCTGTACAGTCCAAATTAACTGTGACTTGAGCCATTCTGTTTTTCTGTCCATTTGCCCAGCAGACAATCAAAAGACCGGTCTACATTGCATTGTCTGAATGACCCAAAGTGGGATGTTTTAGGTTTAGTGTGCAAATGCAGGACCATAATCAGAGTGGTTCTCATTCAGATGTTCTTTGGGTTGAGGGTATTCAGTAACTGTCACATAAGATTATTGCTCTTGACCTGAGCTAGATTGTTCTATGTCAGATGTAGAACTGAAACTGCATAAGGAGATCCTTCTAAAGATTAGATAAGGAAGGGAAGTAGATTTTGCACGTGGAAGATTTGATTCCACATTTGAACCTTGTATTTCCAGTTTAAAGGGATGGAGAAAAGGGCCATTTCCAATTACAAGGATGCCCAAGATCCTGGGGAGCTGCTGCTGTTCAGACTAGACAGTAGTGGCTAGATGGACAAATAGGTTGCATCTGTATATCACATTAAGCTATGGTTTGTATTTGCCATAGTTTGTTACCAAAGGCACAAAATGCGACCATGTTTTGTTTTCCCCATTGTGGTTTATTTTCCCGCCGCTTTTTGCAGCTGCTGCTTCAGTATGAGCAGCAGAGGAAACAAACCATGGAAACAGCCATGGTTGCTGGTTAGGACAGCATGATGTACCATATTTTAAACAAGCCAGAAGTCTTAAGCCAGTAACTTGAAGTTTACGAAATGTACGACACTGATAGAAAATTTTTATAAAATGCTATTTAGATGGTACTGAACCCCACAGAAATTAGTTAAGATACATAAAAAAGATTCAGACAAATGTTGGAAGTGTGCTGAAGAATTAGGAACATTTTATCATACTTGGTGGACCTGTAAAAAAGCTAAAGTATTTTGGAAAAGTATACCTAACTTGATTAGGAGAATTATAGGGATTGATGTTCCCATGTATCCAGAACTTTATTTACTAAATATGTATAAGGTACTTAATGGTCCGCAACAGAAGAAATATGGCCGTTTATTATTATATATGGTTTCTGCAGCAAGGGTCTTATATGCCTCTAGATAGAAAGATGAAGAGATCCCAACAATTGAGGAATGGCTACTTAAGTTATTTGATATGTGTAAAATGGATATTCTTACTGTATATGTAAGTGATGATCGAAGTATAGACAAGATAAATAAGGAGTGGGAACCAATTAGGAATATATGGAAGGAAAAATGGAATGATGCTTTCATATTTGACATACAGTTGTAGACATGCATATAGGTAAGCTCATAAAAATATCATAGAATAGTAAGTAAAATATTTCTGTGGAGCTAATTGGTGATAGTATAGCTGCTAGAGGCTCAAGCACTCCCTCCTTAGGATAACATGTAGATATTTTAATTAACAGTTATTATAAACATAGGAATTTAAATGGTTATGGTCACTAGATTGATTATACATTTCAATGGCATTTGGTATAGATATTATCATTTTTGTTATTGTATTATTATTATCATTATTGTACCTGACATTACTACATCTCAGTTAAAAATTGGTTATTAGTTAGATTGATTATTAGTCTGATAAGGAAAGAAGGAATAAAGAGAAGAAGGAAGAAAGAAGAGAAGATGATGAGCATGTGGATATTTTTAATGTCTAGTTCAGTGGTTCTCAACCTGTGGGTCCCCAGATGTGTGTGGACTTCAGCTCCCAGAAGCCCTGAGCATTGACCATAGTGGCTGGGGCTTCTGGGAGCTGAAGTCCATGAACATCTGGGGACCCACAGGTTGAGAACCACTGGTCTAGTTATTCATTGGAGAATTATATTCCATACAAGTTGTAAGTTAATTAATGTATCTTGATTCCCTACGTATTGTGTTTCTGTTTTCTTATGATAGTCAATAAAGTTTGAAAAAAAAAGTCTTAAGCCAGTAAGATATCATGGGCTTCTTGTGGTTTGTGGATGGTTAACCCTTGGCTTGTAAGTGGAGGCAGGTTTGGCTATTGCCACAAACCATGGTAAGACTTATCCTGACATGTGGACATAGTCTTTTTTTAATGTAAATTGGCTTTCTGTGTTCCTCGTATTTCTGATTCTTAATGAGCATTTGAACCTTATTATTCCAATTTGCTTTTCTTCTAGCTGATTATGACAGTGTTTGAAAACAGCATGAAGGAAAGGGGGATTACTGAAAATGAAGCCTTTGATTGGGAGAAAGCTGGTACAGATATCTTATTGTCTACAAGTACTTCCACTCCACCTCAGCAGAACACAAGGCAAACAGCAGCCATGTTTGGGTGAGTGACACATTTTTAGCCATCACAGTGTCAACATTTATTCTTCAAGGCCCATTTTTTAATTGTAGACTCTGTATAAATAAAGAAGCGTATAAATGAAAAACAAGGCCTTATATCTTAGAATTACAAACATTACCATATCATTGTTTAGGTTACAATTCAAATAAAATTATTCATACGTGTGTGTTAGACGTGTAAACTACAAATACATGACGTAAAATACGATGAATCCAAAGATGCCTTTCTGTTCATTGAAGGAGCCCTTCTTTGACTCCAAGAGGCTTTAACCAGCAGAGCCAGAGAGTCACTAGAGATGGCGAGGAAATATAGTTTTGGCTTATCTCCTCCAACTCTGTTCCAAAGTTACATCAACTCTCTGGAGCAGACTTTTTGGGAGTCGTATAGGGCAGAATGGAGACTCAGTGAAAATTAGCTTCCCATGAATAAGAGACCTAAGCGCACAAGCTATTAGATAGAGAAACTACTGGTGTAATCTTGTAATGGAAAAAGACAAAGCAGCCACCTAGTGCAGAACTATATCAGAGGACATATAATGTGTACAGGCTGTGGAACTTGATAACACCCAATTCTAGTTGTATTGTTTTGCCTATACAAGTATTTCTCTCAAAAGATCAGTCTTATTCTGCATATTAATTTGGTAGGGATACATAAATTAAGGCAAGCAAGAGGTACCTCAATTCTGTTAAAAATGAAAAATGCATATTATAGTTCAGTTTTATTTAAAATAGTGGTCTACAGAATTGTTGCTGGTGCACAAGGTATTGGCTGCTGATCTGTGGCAGGGTCCCAGGAAATTCTGTGGATACAATAATAATAAGAAACAAATGTGGTAGCAGTCCCTGGCACACTGAGGAAAAAGTATTCATCTGCCACATTGGATAGTTTGGGAAGTACTGTCATAGTTCATTGCACTTATATCTACTCTTCTGGCAAGGGTCACTCAGTGAGTTTGATAGTTTACTAAGCAGCAGAGTCCGGATGAATTTTGCAGTGCTAAAAAGTAAAATCTCTGAACTCTGGGCAACACATAAAATCAGTGTTACTTGGAATGAGTTACTTTTGGAGCTAACAAAAGCATAATGACAGTAGTTATCACTAAATAGCATAGAAAAAGTCGCCACCTTTTTGTGAAGTAAGTAAACTAGTCGTTATAGGCAGGGGGATATTGCTCTTAATTTAAGTATACAAGGTGGTAGATAGACTGGCTCTGTTTTTCATTGTAAAGTGAAGGTCCTATGCTGTTCGCAGCATTGCAAAATCTGTCTTCTGCTGCTATGCTGCCTGAAAGAAGTCTTCCTCTTCCCTCAACTTGGGACTAGAGTGCAATTCATTGTTGGTCCAATCCGCACCCCAAGGATAAGCAGCAATACAGTCGCTACCTCAGTGATAATAAGTATTATAGCTGGAACACAAAGTGTAATGCACCACTACTTTTTAGAAAAGTAATAACACTAACAACAATGGGTTACTTTTAATTCATTCCTTTAAAAACAGAATAGCAAAACAAAATAGTTTCAAAAACAAAGTAGGTACATACTTCTAGGGCTGCTGCATTATTCATGACAAGTTTCAGGTGTCTTGTCTTTTATAGGCTTGGAGCTATGGCAGCTTCAGAAACATACAGACACACATTTTCTTTTATTATTATAACTGGAGATCACTCTAGCTCTCAGTGTGTCTTAGGACACTGGGCTCCATGTTTCTGTAATCTCTCAAGCATTATTTGCCAAGAATGCACCTAATAGTTAGGCTGACTAGAATAGAATTGTAGAGTTGAAAGGGGCTGGAAAGACCATCTAGTCCAATCCCTTTCCATATGGGAATACACAACTACAGCATTCCTGAAAGATGGCCATCCCACCTGTGTTTAAAGACGTCCAAAAACGGAGAGTCCTCTACCCTCTGAGGCAGGCTATTCCACTGTCAGCAAGTTCTTACAGTAAAGAAGTGAGTGCAGAGTAAGGACTAATGCACAGAAAACTCTCCTTGGCTGAAATAGAAGCTTTCTAGCATGCTGACTACTTATTATGGAATCGTTGTGAGAGGATTTACAGGCTGCCAGTAGTAGGTGCTATCCACAGTTAAACACAGAGATCTGCTGTAATATACTCAAGTATAAGTTGATCTCATGGATAAGTCGAGGGCAAATTTTGGGCCCCAAATTAGGGAGCTTGCTAAAGGTAAAAGGGTAAAACTAAAGGGCATGTAATGAAAGATGTAAAGGACAAAGCAAAGGAAAAAGATGCCAAACAATTTTTGATTTCCATCAGACCTAACCACTGGTGTTCACCCTAAAGGCTTAATGGATAAGGAGGGAACTAAATTGTGGTTGTGTGATATGTGGGTAGGTGACCAGGCAAGGCTAAGAACATGCCTTGACTATTGGTGTGGGATATGTTCCACACGTATGTAACAAAGGAAGTTAAGGAAAAAGTAAAGCAAAGAAAATGGCAGCTATGTTAATAGTAATTTCAGCATTTAAATTTAATTTGATAGTTTTGCCTGTTTTAGTCCAGATCCTAGAAAAGTTGACAAATATACACAAATGTCTATTGCTGTTACAATCTGTTGAATCATTATCCAGTGCTGATTCATTTTTGTCGTCATAGATGGTGTTGTCTTCTGTATCATCCATAGCATTGCTAACATTGCATTTCAGGAACGATACCTTCTTCTTCGTGGTCTCTGTGCCTCATACACTAGGAGCTTTCGCACATGTGCGGTACCGTTCGGAAAATTCTAGAGCTTAGTAGCTTGGCGGGAACCCCTCCCCCATGGCTCCACTGAGCATGCTCAGCCCGCCAAGCAACGGTCGCTCCTCAGTTCTTTCTCGTCCGCCATTGCGTACGGAGGTTCTGAGCTTAGCTGCATTTTTCCTTGGTCTTCCCTGCAAGTCTCTTTCTGGTTTCGATTTCGGATTTTGGACTTCTCTCGGATTACGGACTGGTTTTTGGTGTTTTTGGTGATTTTGTCCCCCTTTCTTGGGACTTCTAATTCCCGACTTGCCAACCCCCCCCTCGTCCTCGTCTTCGGGAAGGACGCCGGCTCAACACCTTCGGAAGGAGGTTCTACTCAGCATCCTCCCTGGTAGCCAGAGTGTCAAACACCCAGGCCTGCTTAGCAGCGTACCTACTGAATCTGTTGGACAAGTTTTCCCCGCTCTTGTCCACTGTTCTGGAGGAGAGCAGGGCAAGCGCCCACCAGTTTTACAACGAAGCGGTGGCACTTGCGAACCAGCAGATCCTCTCTTCTAGGCACTCCGTCGAGGTCGCTGCTCGTGTCACGGTGGGTTCCGTAGTTTTGCGCCGATACGCTTGGCTACGGTCCTCTGGCCTTCAGGAGGACATGTGGAAACGCATCGAGGATCTTCCTTTTGATGGCAAGGGACTCTTCAGTGCGTCTACTGATGAGGCCATGGACCACATCGTTAAGGCCCGGCTAACGGCCAAGAAGATGGGGATCCGTCAGCCTCAACAGTCCTGCCGCGGATTTGGTTCTCGACCTGCTTGGCGTCGGTCATCATCATCAAGCTTTCAGCCGCGTTCGCCTCGGTCGGCACCATCAAGGACTTCCACTGCGTGCTCCTCTCGACGACCTCCGCGGCGCCGCCAGACGTCCTCCAAAAGTCGTCATCTGGGACCAAGTCCCGTTTTTGATGGGCTGCGCAGGACACCACCACAGCCAACTTTCCACCTACCATTGTCTCTGATGGACCATCCCACTCTGGCCAAACACCTCGCCTCATGGCGTTCAATCACTACGGACTCTTGGGTGCTCACCATCATCCGTCTTGGCTGCGCCATCGAGTTCTCAAGTATTCCACCGCGAGGCGTTTTCTATTCCACCCAGGCCAGTCCGGCTCTGCTGGAAGAGATCCAGTCCCTCCTGCAGAAGGGAGCGATCGAAGAGGTTCTGCCCTCGGCCACTACCACGGGCTTCTACTCCCAGTACTTACAGAATCATAGAATCATAGAAATGTAGAGTTGGAAGAGACCACACGGGCCATCCAGTCCAACCCCCTGCTATGCAGGAACACCCTCAAAGCATTCCCGACAGATGGCCATCTAACGTCTGCTTAAAAACCTCCAAGGAAGGAGACTCCACTACACTCCGAGGCAGCATATTCCACTGCCGGACAGCCCTGACCATCAGGAAGTTCTTCCTGAGGTTCAGGTGGAATCTCCTTTCTTGCAGCTTGAATCCACTGCTCGTTGTCCTGGTCTCTGGAGCAGCGGAAAACAAGCCCACTCCCTCCTCTACATGGCATCCCTTCAAATATTTAAACATGGCTATCATGTCCCCTCTTAACCTTCTCTTCTGCAGACTAAACTTCCCCAGCTCTCTGAGTCTATCCTCATAGGGCATGGCTTCCAGGCCTCTCACCATTTTAGTCGCCCTCCTCTGGACTTGCTCCAGCTTGACCATGTCCTTCTTGAATTAGGGTGCCCAGAACTGGACACAGTATTCAAGATGAGGTCTAACCAAAGCAGAGTAGAGTGGTACCAGTACCTCCCTCAATCTAGACACCATATTCCTGTTGATGCAGCCGAGAATTGCATTGGCTTTCTTGGCTGCCGCATCACACTGCTGACTCATGTTCAGCTTGTGGTCTATGAAGACTCCTAGATCCCTTTCACATGTACTGCTATCCAGCCACTTGTCTCCCATCCTATATTTCTGTATTCCATTTTTTCTACCTAAGTGTAGGACCTTACACTTCTCTCTGTTGAATTTCATTTTGTTAGCCTTGGCCCAGCCCTCCGATCTATCCAGGTCATTTTGAATTTTGATCCTGTCCTCTGGCGTATTAGCAACCCCTCCCAATTTGGCGTCATGTGCAGATTTGATGAGCATGCCCTCTATTCCTTCATCCAAGTCGTTGATAAAAATATTGAACAGCACTGGGCCCAGGACAGAACCCTGTCGCACCCCACTAGTCACTTCTCTCCAGGATGAAAAGCAGCCATTTGTGATCACTCTTTGGGTTTGGTCGGTCAACCAATTACAAATCCAACTAACAGTAGCCCTGTCCAGCCCGCATTTTACTTTACCGTACCGAAGTCGGACGGGACCCTGCGACCCATTCTGGATCTCCGAGGGGTGAACGAATACATCCGGCCCAGGAGGTTCAAGATGGTCACACTGTCGATGATCCTCCCTTTCCTTCGTCGGGGAGACAGGTTCGCATCCATCGACCAGCAGGATGCCTATTTTCACATCTCCATCCGTCGGCAGCACAGAAGATACCTTCGGTTCGTGATCGATGGCACCTCCTACCAGTACCGGGTACTGCCATTTGACCTCTCCACCGCACCGAGGGTCTTCACGAAGTATATGGCCCCGGTAGTCTCTTATCTACGGACAAAGGACATCAGCGTCTTCCCGTATCTGGACGATTGGCTGTTGGTTGCGTCCTGCAAGAACAAGCTCTACTTAGACATTCATCAGATTGTCGCTTCTGACCCACCTGGGCCTTCGGGTCAATCCAAAGAAGAGTGCTCGACTTCACTGGAGCAACCTTGGACTCGGTCTCCACCAGAGCTTACCTGCCACTGGAGCGAGCCTGTACCCTCTGCCGGGCCGCGGCTGCTACCCTCAACGCCCCGATGATATTGGCGAGGAGGATGCAGCAGCTTCTTGGATACATGGCGTCCACCATGGCCGTCACATACCCATCAAGACTGCGGGCGCGCCCGCTCCAACACTGGTTCGTCAGAGCCTTCAACCCGCTCTGAGACGACCAGGGGCTGAGACTCCGACTACCGACGCAGGTACGGCACTCCCTGCTGTGGTGGCTTTCATACCGCCATCTCCTGTCCGGGATGCCGGGTGGTCACCAATGGCAGATTCTCATCCTGGAGAGAAGTGACTAGCGGGGTGCCACAGGGTTCTGTCCTGGGCCCGGTGCTGTTCAATATCTTCATTAATGACTTGGATGAAGGAATAGAGGGCACGCTGATCAAATTTGCAGATGACACCAAATTGGGAGGGGTTGCTAATACGCCTGATGACAGGATCAAAATTCAAAAGGACCTGGACAGATTGGAGAGCTGGACCAAGACTAACAAAATGAATTTCAACAGAGAGAAATGTAAGGTCCTACACTTAGGCAGAAAAAATGGTATGCAGAAATATAGGATGGGGGACACGTGGCTGGCTAACAGTACGTGTGAAAGGGATTTAGGAGTCTTCATAGACCACAAGCTGAACATGAGTCAGCAGTGTGATGCGGCAGCCAAGAAGACCAACGCAATTCTTGGTTGCATCAATAGGAGTATGGTGTCTAGATCAAGGGAGGTATTGGTACCACTTTATTCTGCATTGGTTAGACCTCATCTTGAATACTGTGTCCAGTTCTGGGCACCCCAATTCAAGAAGGATATGGATAAGCTGGAGCAGGTCCAGAGGAGGGCAACAAAAATGGTGAGGGGCCTGGAAGCCATGCCCTATGAGGACAGACTTAGAGAGCTGGGTATGTTTAGTCTGCAGAAGAGAAGGTTGAGAGGGGACATGATAGCCATGTTTAAATATTTGAAGGGGTGTCATGTCAAGGAGGGAGTGGGCTTGTTTTCTCCTGCTCTTGAGACCAGGACAAGGAGCAATGGATGCAAGCTGCAGGAGGGGAGATTCCGCCTGAACCTCAGGAGGAATTTCCTGACAGTCAGGGCTGTCCGACAGTGGAATGTGCTGCCACAGAGTGTGGTGGAGTCTCCTTCGTTGGAGGTTTTTAAGCGGAGGCTGGATGGCCACTTGTCGGGAGTGCTTTGAGGGTTTTTCCTGCATGGCAGGGGGTTGGACTGGATGGCCCTTGTGGTCTCTTCCAACTCTACATTTCTATGATTCTATGATTCTATGATTCTATGCCCTTCCGACAACCGACTCCTCGGCTCATGGTCACGATGGATGCCTCCCTTTTCGGGTGGGGAGCACATTGCGACGACCTCAGAGTCCGGGGATGCTGGACTGGCGATGAGACCGAGCTCCACATCAACGCCCTCAAGCTCCTAGCCATCGGGAAGGCTCTGAGGGCGTTCCGCAACCTGGTCGCAGGACAGGCGGTACTCATACTGATGGACAACACGACAACCGTCTGTTACGTCAACAGACAGGGAGGGACCCACTCCACCACGCTTCTCACCATCGCCTTCCAACTGTGGGAATGGTGTGTGTCGCTTCGGGCCCATCCGATTGCCGCCCACCTAGTTGGGCAGGACAACACCACGGCGGACACCCTGAGCAGGGACACCTCAGCCCACCACGAGTGGTCCCTCTCGGACGAAGTGTTCCGTCTGATACGGCACTGCTGGGGCGAGCCCCTGATCGACCTCTTCGCCAGTGCATCAAACACGAAGTGTCACCGGTACTGCTCGAGAGCTGGCCAGGGACCAAGCTTTCTCAGCGACGCCTTCCAGTTCCAGTGGACTGAGGGGCTCCTCTACGACTTGCCGCCGTTTCCGGTCCTGGGCCGAGTGGTCGCCAAGATCCTGGCGGACCGAGTCGACGTCATCCTGATCTGGCCGAGGCAGCACTGGTTCGTGCCTCTGCTCAAGGCCACTTGGGCTCGACTTCTCAGACTCCCGACAGCACTGGCCGAGGCAGCGCTGGTTTGCGTCCCTGCTCAAGGCCGCTCGGGGTCGACTTCTCAGGCTGCCGACAGCACCCGACCTGCTGTCCCACTCGGACGGTCGCGTTCTCCACCCCGACCTGCCGCTCCTGGCCCTGTACGCGTGGAGGATAACGCCCTAGACGACCCCACCATCCAGGACATCCTGACCCCGGCCAGGAAGGAATCGACTTGCCGCAACTATGCCTACAAGTGGCGGTAGTTCGTGACCTTTGCGGAGGAGAGAGGCGAGACAGTATTGCCGGTCGGCCTCGGTACCGTACTCCGCTTCCGCCTTCACCTCAAACAACAAGGACTGTCATTTCCTTCTCTGAAGGTCTACCTCTCCACCATCGTGGCCTACCAACCTCGAGGCTCCCCATCGGCAGCACTCTTCCGGGATGTCACCATGAAGCAATTCATGAAGGATCTTCAACATCTCTACTCGCCGGTATCGCCGCCACTGCCTCCCTGGTCGCTATCCCTGGTACTTTCCCAGCTCATGCGACCACCCTTCGAGCCTATGGCCACTATTGATGACAGGCTCCTTGCTCTGAAGACGTCTTTCCTGGTAGCTGTCACCTCTGCCAGGCGGGCCAGCGAGCTAACAGCTCTTCGAGTCGATGAGCCGTTCCTGGTATTTCATCGGGACAAGGTAGTCCTTCACCCGGACATTTCCTTCCTGCCTAAAGTGGTGTCTCACTTCCACCTAAACCAGGACATCATCCTACCTACCTTTCACCCGAATCTGACGACGCCTCTGGAACGATCCCTCCACTCCTTGGACGGCCGTCAGGCCCTGGCCTTTTACACCCAGCAGACTGCGACCTTCAGACAGACTCCGCACCTGTTTGTCTGCTACAGTCAGCGTCGCAGGAGCCACAAGTTGTCCACCCAGAGGTTCTCCAAGTGGGTGGCCCAGACAATTCTACTTGCTTATGAAATGGCCAAGCAGCCTCCACCTAACTTGCTTCGACCACACTCTACCAGAGCTGTGGCATCTTCGGCAGCCCTGCTGAGGGGCGTGGACCTGCAGGAACTTTGTTGAGTGGCGACCTGGTCCAGGCCATCGACCTTCGTCTGCCACTACCGACTGGACTGCCGGTCCCGGAGAGATGCCCGGTTTGGACGACCGGTACTGGCCTCCATACTTTAGGACCTGACCCACCGTCCTTATGGTAAGCTACAAAATCTCCTAGTGTGTGAGGCACAGAGACCACGAAGAAGAAGAACAGGTTGCTTACCTGTAACTGTGGTTCTTCGAGTGTTCATCTGTGCCCTCACACACACCTGCCCAGCCGTCCCCTCACTCTCAGGTCCCCTTTTTTCGGCGGACTTTAGAACTGAGGAGTGACCATTGCTCGGCAGGCTGAGCATGCTCAGTGGAGCCATGGGGGAGGGGTTCCCGCCAAACTACTAAGCTCTAGAATTTTCTGAATGGTACCGCGCATGCGTGAAAGCTCCAAGTGTGTGAGGGCACAGATGACCACTCGAAGAACCACAGTTACAGGTAAGCGTGAATTGAGTCCCAAGCGTCCTTTACCCATTCAGCTACCAAATCAATGTCTAGTTTTATCATGTTCCCACCTTTGGTTAACTTTACTTGACCAGAACACATCTATTGTTGCCACGTAATGCACAGTTGCTCCTTGAAAGGCTTGTTAAGACAAACATCTAATGTCTGGAGCATTGATGTTAGTCTGTCTGGAATCACGGCTAATGTTGTCAGCATTTTCTTTGCTTTGTTCTGTACTAACTTTGTTATATGCATGCAGAACATATCCCACACCAATAGCAACAGATATGTTCTTAGCTCCATGCCTGGTTGCCCACCCCACACATCATGCAGCCACAATGTAGTTCCCTCCTCATCCATCCAGTTGTTAGGATGAACACAAACAGTTGTGCCTGCTGGAATTTTTAAGTTATTTGGCATCATCTTTTTGAGTATTAGGACTGGGCACAGCTTTGTGCCTCTGCCAGACAGATAGGATGATTGTGAAAGGGGTCTTTTCATGATTGGTTGTGTTCACAAGTATGGTCTCCTCATCAGCACTTGCTAGGGTTTGATTACCAGGCATAACAAAAGTCATTAGGGTTGCATTCATATTACCAGTGTTAGCTGTATTGAAGTCATTCTTTTGTCTATGCTATCAAAGAAATTTATAGAATGAAGCTGTCTTTTCAACCATCTCTTTAGGTGGCTTTTGTGGGATTTTTGTTTGCTGATGAACACACAATCCATATTGTTTCATGAAGCACATACACCTACCAACTGATGCTTTAAACTGTGCAATGCATTTAGTTCCTGAATGTTTTTCTTTTTTGCCATCTGAAGCATCCTTATCTGAATGTTTGTGCAAGTCATGATGTAGCCATTTTGTCTGCATTCTGTTACCCAGTTATTCAGATCCTTTTCCATTACATCAAAAGGCACAGCTTTGCCTTCTTTGACCTTGGCATTTCTTGTATGTCAACCTCTTTTTTTCTCTAACCAGTTTTTCATTGATGCCAAATTGTCACCCAGCTACACAATTATTGGATGTATTTGCATATTCAGTAACTTTCAGTTTGAACAATGTTATGTAAGAAGTTCTATTTTCTTTTCAGAAAACTCATGTTTCAGATATTAAGAAGTTATAATTCTATTTTATATTAGGATAATAACCACAGGATTGATTGTGAAGGCCTTAGTACCATCAGTAACTTCTCTGTAAGTTGCAAGCATTGAAACAGTGGGCTTGGATCCCTTGCATGCACATGCTGCTTGCAAAGCTAGCTGAGAAGGGAAAAAAGGCATCAAACTGATTACTGAGGCTCACTTAAGATGCAGCATTCCTGTTGGCTTGGTGTCTTTTTCCCCCCCTCCAGGTGGTCAGTCTCTTGTGGTGCTTCTGAGATTGTGGGCAATCTGCTCCCTGCCCCACCAAACAGCACAGCCTCTCCAGCAGAGATCCCCAGAAGGAGGCAAGGGAGTGGATCACTGGGAAGAATTTATAATGATCCACTTTATTGATCCCCTTCTCAGCAGCATGAGCTCCCTGGGAGTCTGACTGGTTTTTCAGGGACCTCTTGAAACTCATTCTTGGCATGTTCCACTCCTGTGGAGCAGCACTGACTTGCGGATAAGTTGATCCACTTGGTTTTTTTATACACGTTTTTCAACTTGTTTTTGAGTATATACAATAAGCTAAATTCACTTTTTGGCCACAGACTGGAATCAAGTGAATACCAAGAGAAAAAAATTTGTGTGGGTCCTTGTTATCCAAACGTATTTAGAATCTTTGTTGCATCATTGCAACATGTTATGTGTACAAATGGATTATGCGTGATGGTATTGGCTGCTCTTTGCTGAGTTTTAGTGTGATTACAATGTTTCTAAAGCTTGCTGTGCAACTGGGGTCTTTTTATCTGATATTTTTGTATATTCTATCTCCCCTAGTGTGGTTAATGTCACTCCAGTTCCTGGAGATTTGCTTCGTGAGAACACGGAGGATGTTTTGCAAGGAGAGCACCTGAGTGACCAGGAGAATGCTCCCCCAATCTTACCTGGCCGGCCTGCAGAGAGCTTGGGTCAGACTCCGAATGTTGCCTTCAATGAAGGAGAGGTTTGGGAAGAAACAGATGTGAACCGCAACAAACTCAGGATCAGCATCAGCAAAGTAAAGTCCTTTGAACTTTTTGAAATTGCACTGTACTTTTCCTCTTGTTTTTGAACTTAAGAGATTGTAAAACTGAGTCACAACTCTCGTTGAGAATATTGATCTCAGTACCTGGATTGCCTGGCATCCAGTTTTCTGGGTGCTGTTTTAATTCCTGTAAAGATAGCACAAGGAAAAGAAGTCTCCTCCCTAACAACATGTTGTATGAATAGTGTCATCTGATTTTAATATACTCCTTTGCACGAGAAACCTAATGTCAGAAGAGATATCATGAAAAATCACAGGGGCTATCTTCACTATAAAGTTGAAATTTCTTTTGGTGGAAACTACTACTGTGTGGATTTCTTTTACTGACTTCCTCTTATGCTTTGCTGTTAACATGAAAAGATCATTAAAGAGTAAACAAAGGACACTGATATCTCAGTCCTCTCTTAAGCATGTGCTTTAATTTAATTGAGCTCTATAAAATGCAGAAAGGGAGTGCTGTCAGCAAACTTTCATGGTCCTGGTCCTTCGCTATGTGAATATGGTCCCAGTTTCTGCATGTGCCTAGAAAGATGAAGACTCTACCACAAACCACCCATAACTGAATCTCTTTTGATTATCACATCTTTTTTCTGGTTATAGAGTTGGCCAAAATAATATAATTGTGTTTGCATTGTCTTACCCGTTGATAATGCATGTGGGGTTGGATGCTAACTATCACTAAACTCCACAGTAAGCTGTGCCATCTTCGTTTGTAGCCAAATTTGTGATTTTTTTTTTTGGCTTCTTTCCTCTTTGTCTCAGACACAGTGTTTGGCAGAGGAAGATCAGAAAAGTGGGGTGTGCCCCAGCTCTCCAGTGCGAGCTGCACCAGACTCCCCTACAACTCAAGGGCGCTCTCTAAGATACCGCCGTGTGAATAGCCCCGACTCAGAGCGCCTGTCCACTGCAGACAAAGGAGATCAACTTGAGCGAAGGTTTGTTTATTGTCATCAGGGGCAGATGCCATGGTTTCTTGTTTTTAGGACAAGAAGCAAGATCAAGGGGTTGATCATGTAGACAGAAATTTTGAAAAAAAAAAAGGCAAACCGTTATTTTGAAAAACAAGCCCACCACTTTTTAGGGGCCATTTGGGATCACTTTTCTCTAAAATGAATGCTGCTCTGAGTGTTCAGACAGTACCTGTTGATAATGTCTTTCCTAACAATCATTTTTTTTTCATATTCTCAAGATATTCTTCTGTTTGTTGATGAAAATGAATTCAGCTGATTCAACATGTTTTGTGTATTCAGACAATAAGGGAGAGGGCAGCACAACTTATTTTTATCTGGGAAACATAAGCCATTTCTGCACTGTACTGTTATAGCACTATTATTCCACTGTCAACATCCTATGGAATCCTGGGGTTTGCTGGCCGGCCCCTCCCAAACCTGCAAATCCCAGGATTCCATAGGATGTTGAAAGTGGAGTAACAGCACTATAACAGTCTAGTGCAGAAATGGCCGTATTCAGAGACAGCCATGTTGGCTATGAAGCAAAATACAGCAAAATCAAAAATCCCAAAAAAGAGCAATACCTTCACTGGCTGACCAGAATGTATGAAATACATCACCCAAGCTTTTCAAGCTTCACTGGCTTAAAATAACTATAATGGTTATTTTTGTTAAAAGTGTGTGGCTAATGTTTTACAAAGATCAGGGAACTTTATAAATACAGAACTAAAGAGGATTCTGTAAATAAAAAAGAGTATGTATTAACACAACAGTTGACTAATCCAAAGGGAGAGGAATTCTGTACTGTTTTAATTTGATTTAATTTAGGGTGAAATACTGATATATTTTTTTAATTTTCACTCAAATGAGTTCTGTATTCCCAGTTGGCAGTGTCATTGCGGCTCATTTGGAACATAGAGAGTCCATATCTGACATTTTAGGAACCCTATGCCAGATCTATGGCAAAAATGTTTAGGATTATAAGCATTTTATTGCATAGTAGCACTTTCCTAAAGGAGGAGTAGGCAAAGTATAGCTCATGGGCTGCATGTGTTTCCCTGGGCCATTGTTTAGGTCCTTAGGCCCCTAGGGTCCTTTTTTTTGTAAAAATATCTTCCCCCCCCAGAACAATGTTTTTACACCAAAATGCCCCCTAGGGGACATAGAGACATTTTTCACTGTATTTTTAGGCCTTCTGGGCCATTTTAAAAACTGATTATTTCCTGTTTTGAAAAAATGCCTCTCCTGGGTCTAAAATGGCCTAGGGAGTCCTAAAACATATTGAAAATGCCTCACATGATCACTAGAGGACATTAGGGGACATTTGAGATATTCTAAAATATTTTTTGCAGTAGGGGTTTATGGTGGGGGCCTGTGGCCCCCCCGAGGGGTGGTAATGAGGAGGAATGGCCTTATATGTCAAGGATGTTTTCACCTGTGAAGAGATCCATGACTTAATTCTGGGAAGCCAAGTCGAGAGCATCTGGGTAAGAATTAAGGGAGCAAGAAACAATAGGGATGTGATTGTGGGGGTTTGCTACAGGCCTCCGGGCCAGCCTGAGGATTTGGATGAGGCCTTCCTGGAGCGGATGACCACACATTCAAAAAGGAGAGATGCAGTGTTGATGGGAGATTTCAATTATCCTGATATTTTTTGGCAGTCAAACTCTACCAAGACTGCAAGGTCCAACAGGTTCCTCGCTTGCCTTCCAGACAATTTCATGGTCCAGAAGGTGGAAGAGGCAACAAGGGGATTGACTATTTTAGATCTGATCCTGACAACAGAGATGACCTTGTTGATGAGGTGGAAGTGGTGGGATCCTAGGGGGAGTGACCATGCTCTTTTGGAGTTTGTCATTCAGTGGGAAGGAGAAGCCAAGTATAGCCAGACATACATCCTAAACTTTAAGAAAGCTGATTTCTGTCAAGAGTGTGATGTGGCAGCCAAGAAAGCCAACGCGATTCTTGGTTGGATCAATAGGAGCATGGTGTCTAGATTGAGGGAGGTAATGGTACCACTCTATTCTGCATTGGTTAGGCCTCATTTGGAATACTGTGTCCAGTTCTGGGCACTTCAACTCAAGAAGGACATCCACAAGCTGGAACGTATCCAAAAGAGGGTGACCAGAATGGTGAAGGGTCTGGAAGCCATGCCCTATGAGGAGCAGCTTAGTGAGCTGGGCATGTTTAGTCTGCAGAAGAGAAGGTTAAGAGGGGACATGATAGCCATGTTTAAATATTAGAAGGGATGTCATGTAGAGGAGGAAGCGGGCTTGTTTTCTGCTGCTCCAGAGACTATGACAAGAAGCAATGGATTCAAGCTGCAGGAAAAGAGATTCCGCCTGAACCTCAGGAAGAACTTCCTGACAGTCAGAGCTGTCTGGGAGTGGAATATGCTGCCTCAGAGTGTGGTAGAGTCTCCTTCTTTGGAGGTTTTTAAGCAGAGACTGGATGGCCCTCTGTTGGGAATGCTTTGATGTGTGTTCTTGCATGGCATGAGGTTGGACTCGATGGCCCCTGTGGTCTCTTTCAACTCTATGATGCTTTGACACACATACCCTGGAACAAATCTTGCCAAGAAAACTCCTCCATAAACTGGAGCTGAGTTGCAGGCACTTAAGAAAAGCAACTGAAAAGGGGAAAAGAAGACAGGAGCCGCTGAGCTCTGTACAGAAAAGGGGTAGGGAGGCAGCAAAAAGAGGGGGCTCAAAGCATCTGGACGCTGCCCCTCTTCTTTTTAGGCTCTCCTCTTCTTGATTAATTTTCTTCTTCCTCCACCCCCCAGCAAGGTGGTAGAGGCTGAGGTAGAAAACAGGAATAAGCAGCTCCTCGGGAAGAAACCAAACCTCCCGTTCAGGCTGGGAGGGAAGAAAGTACACCTCCATCCCACTCCTTTCATCTCACCCCAGAAACAGAAACCAACAGGGTTTTGCAGGCTGTGCTGAGCAGAAGTCAACCGACTGTAGGGGTGTGTGTGACTGGGAAAATGTCCTGTGCTACAGTGTAGGCAATTCCTTACTCCCTCCCTGTCTGACAGGTGGTTGACTCGAGGAAAAAGATCTGCCTGGGAGGGGTTAATCGGAGGAAGGAGGGTGGGGCTGCAGCAAGGTGGGCTCTTCCTCTCTTAAAGGGGCTGCTGATGTTTTCCCACTTTCTTGTTTTTTACTTAAACCCAGAGAACTTTATTCCCCACAAATCAATAGTCTACAGAAAGATTAAACGCAAGAGGTAAGACTATACAAAGTACAAGCCCCACTCCAAGTCAATTGTTTGCACTAGTTTTCAAAGTACCATATTTACTGGTGTATAAGGCGCACCCCATTTTCAGAAGCCATTTTTGAGGGGAAAAAATGTATCTTACACACCAGCAAATACAGTATATAGCTGGATATGTCACTAAGCACACTAGGTTCTGCACGACCTCCTGCCTCCGAATCAAGTTGAAGCACAGTCCTAGATAGAGTGCACCACATTTGTGGTGAGAATTCTGCTACATAGACCACAGAGGCTAGGCATTGATTTGTGCTCTTCGAACAATTTTGAGGTGATATTTTTTTTCACCCTTTTTTAAAAAAAATTAATGGAGGCCATTTCCGCACTAGACTGTTATAGTGCTGCTATTCTGCTTGCAACATCCTGTGGAATCGTGGGGTTTGCAGTTTTGCGAGACGCCAGAAACTACAAACCCAAGGATTCCATAAGATGTTGCAAGTGGAATAATAGCACTATAACAGTGTAATGCGGAAATGGCTGGAGTCCACTGACCACACTTTGCTCACACTTGTTTTATAGGAAGAAAACTGCATAGCAATTCCTCTTGTAAGACTCTTCATTCAGTCTGTAACTTTCATGAGCCATCAGTTTGAACTGGATTATCTAAGTTTGGTCAGCCATTTGGGGAAAAAAGTTAAGGAAAAAAAATAATCATTTTGCACTTAGCGAAATATTTAGAGAAATAATATTTTGTATGTAAATATATATCACAGGTGATTCTGAATGAAGCTTGAGGACTTTTGGTGATATTTTAGACAGAATGGGGAAGATAGTCTTTAGGATTCACAGAGAGCCTTTTTTGCTTGTCTGAAATGTTGCTTTTGTGAAATCATGTTAAACAAAGGAGTCTTTGAACAGAGCAATCACACATGAATAGAAAGTGGCAGGTTCAAGTGCATTAAATTGCTCTGTGTTTATGATTGGAATGGACATCTGCGCTTTAAAAATACTTTATCTGGCCATCAAATATGTCAGAGCTTGCTAATGTAAAACTATCTTTGTTCTAATCAGACAGGAGTCTCAAGAGACTATTTGCAGTAATTTATTTATTTTGATTGATCTATTATTTTTCAGTAGATATTTCCAGTTGTTTTTTACATAAAAAGATATCAAATATTAATTAAAAAACTGCCAGAATCCTGTTGGGACTTGATTTTTTTTTTTCAAAAGGGGACATACATCTGCAGAAATTAGAACTGAGTAGTTATGTAATGTCTATAATGTGTATAGTGCATCAGTGTATATAGCACTCTGGTATGCATAGTGCACTGATGTATATTGTACATCGGTGTGCATTGTGCACTGGGCACTCTTGCTGGTGTCCCATTACACACCTTCATAATTCAGTAAAGGTGTTTCTTAGCACCTCTGCTATATAGCTAGGTATATATAAAGTTATATAATTATATAATGTAAGTAATTATATATAAACAGTTAGCCCTCCACATTCACTAGGGTTAGGGGCACAGGACCCCCACTAAAGTGAAAAAATGCCAAATATCAAAATGTGGCGTTGGGGGAAGAAGGCCAAGGCATAGTGGGGAGAACAAGCACCCAGAGTCCAAACCAGGTCAGGGAAAGGGGAAAGTAGGTTGGCATGGTAGCTCTATACTTCTTTTCTCTTCCCCATCTCCTTCCTTGGGTGTGAGAAGGCTTGCGGTGCTGAGAAATTGGGCTGTAAGCTGTTCTTAGCTGTCCAGATAGAGGCTTGTTGTAGGGGAAGAGGAGGACCAGAGGTGAGTTTTTAAAGGGCTGTGCAGCATATCTGAGCCGCCAAGAAGGAATGTTCCTCCAAAAAAGAAATGCCTGAGCTGGGGGTTAGGGGTTGGACAAACTTGCAAATAAATCTATGAAAGTGAATCCCACAAATATAATGTAACATAGATGTTATATAGGATTCTGGCAAACATGGTTAGACAATAAAAGAGCAGTGTTTTAAAGAAGCACAAACATTTCACCAAGATAAAAGATATGGAAAATAAATAATTAAAAACTCTTTGGCTGCCACCTAAGGATGTCAGTATTAACAAATATTTTCTGCAGATAGAATTCCATAAGTGAAGCCACACTACTGAGCCTACCTCCTCTCCCTTGTTGTCATTCACCTCACCAAATATAAGTAGATCACCTGCTAGAGGAAAGTTGAACAGATATCATGGTCAGGAGTGCCTGAAAGGTTCTGTATGGAAGAGCTGAAGGAAATAGGCAAAATTGCATATTATAATAAATCCAGGGCGCTCTCCAGAAACAATTTTCCTGGATCAAGCTTCTCCCCTCAGAATGTACAGGTCTATTTATCTTGTCAAAGTCCATATCTGATTCCAGCCTAAAAAAGATGGGTCAGCAGAAGGTCTTGGAATGTTGCTGAGAAGGCAGGTATGGGAAACTAATAAGATTAAGGTAGAGGAAGCAATGAAGGGAGACAGAAGTGGCTAGTCAGTTAGTAGAATAAAGCAATCTGCACAACTGAAGGTCTGAAAAAGCTCGTTGCAGATTCTTTCTGCTGTGAATGTGTTAACATTCAGGCAGTGTTTGAATTTTGGCAAGACTTGCCAAAGCTAGAAGCCATGGGCTTTGCTATGACACCTCTGAAGATTGGATTGTGAGTACTTTCTAATCAGCTAGAAGCACTCTGTATGATGAGCATGCACTTTTCAGATCTGTGGTCTGGAATTAAAAGTTGGTCCTAGGCTTCACTTCAGGTCAATTATTGTTCATTTTAAGTCTTGTATCCAGTTAGTAATCATTAGATGTCTGTGGCTGAAAAGTATCTAAGAAGATACTTCCATGTGTCTGGGAGCCAAATTTGTCTCTCAACCCCTAAAGGAACCATGAACTGCTTCCACCACTTCACCTGATTTTCTGGCACAGTGGTGGTGGAGGGAAAGCTGCATTTCAAATTTAAAGTGAACAGGTAGGACCATGTGCTTTATTTTCCATCCTAATTATGTTAGCAGGAGGCTTCTAAGAGGATGCACATTCCACACACACCTTGATTCAAAGGAAGATTATGCCCCCCCCCCATTTTTGGTGGCATGGTATGGTGCCCTGAAAAGTATTGACAAAAAAAATCAATAGAGTTTTGAGCAGCAGTTCTCTGTAATTATTCTTCTGGAAAGCACCATATCACTAGTTGGTAACCAAATGAACTTGATGGCCAAGCTAGTGCTGAGCACTCTACTTAAACAGAATATTTTACAAAGAGAGGCATATATGGCCACATAGATTATATTCCAAAAACAGGGCTTCCGTTTTCAAGGAACCTTAAGGACTTAGTAAATAGCACATCTCATCTCATCAAAGATGCATTCAGAAGATTTGCCAGCTGTAATTATAAAAAATTTGTACCTTTTGCTGTCATTACAAAGTGCACGCATGGGTATGTGTGTCTGTATAAGACTTTTGTAATCCTTCAGTCTTATATTTTGAGCTGAGTCGAGAGATCCCTTAAGCTTTCCTTTTTATTTTCAGGTCACGAGTGGATTTGCCTTGTTCTCCTTCACGACTTGTATGTTCTTCCCAGCCAGCACAGATGCTCTCCATTGACACTGGTCAGGCGGACAGGCAGGCGAGTGGCAGGATGGACGTGTCTGCCTCAGTGGAGCATGAAGCCCTCAGCAATGCTTTCCGATCCGTACCCCTGGCTGAGGAAGAGGACTTTGACAGCAAAGAGTGGGTTATAATTGATAAAGAAACAGAGCTGAAGGACTTCCACCCTGGTGCTGAACCAAGCACATCTGGGACAACAGATGAAGAGCCCGAGGAACTGAGACCCATTGAAGAGGGTGAGGAGCGAAGGCGACTGGGGGCAGAAGCAGCAGTCAGGCCAAAAATACATGATGGGAGAACACGAGGTATGCAGACTGTGGCTGAGGAGGACAGTTCCCACAGACATGAAGAGCATTGTCAGTCAGTTTCTGACAGCAAACATGAACAACAGCCAGGAAGCCCTGCACAGTCGCCATTGTATTCAGCACCAGCTATCCGACAGCGGAGACGGGAATCCGAGCCTACTGGTCCTGAGAGACAGGTAAGACTTGAAAAAGATGCAACCCATCCATTTTGTTACAGTTCTCATCTCTGTGATATATGTCTAGTAAAGTCATCTCACCTAGGCCTCCCACCCAAGCCAGTTGTTAGAGAGAACGTGAATCTGTTTCTTGCCCTTCTGCATCAGATTCTCATGATTTGTTATCAATATTAGAATTATTGCACCAGCATCAGAATGTTTAGTTAACACTACCAGTGAAACGTACAAATCCTTTTTGGTGCAAATGAATCTCAAAGCACAGATGTTTGACTCTTCACTTACATTCCTATATAGGATAAGGTAGACTGGAAGGAATTTAGCTAGGCCAGAAGGCAGCTTGTTGGAAATAGAGCTGCTTTAGCTGTACTGTAAACCACTTTGGGCAACTCTTGTTTTGGAGAGGAAAAGTAGTCTGTACATTTCATAGATAAATAAAATACCCCCTTTTTTTTTTGCGTCAGTATATTACACTAGAATGTGTGCACACAAGGTTGTGCTTTAATGCTACTTTGCAGGGAGTTAGGGAGGAGTCATATCTGACTCAGTGAGTGGAGCAGTGGTATACACAACCTGTTTAAGCTACGAGGAAGAATGGAGAAGATCGGTATAATTACTTTTGTTAAACCATTTTTAGTTTTCTTCTAATGCTGCCATTCAGAATCCTTAGACTGTAAAGTAGTGGAAAATCAATGGAACTTCCTATTGCAGAGATATTTCCTTTGAGTGGTCTTTAAAAATGAATCAGTACTGTATTAGGAATATTTTAAATAGCACAAAATACTATAAAAATGCTAGTGGAAAGATGTTATATATAAGATGTCAGAGAGATGAACATAACAAATTATTCCCAGGAACACTCCAAATACAAACTAAAGGGCTATGTTTCTTTACCAGATTGCCAGCTGTACTTTCCTGTTTTTCTTTTCTTCGCAATTATATTTTTCAAATTGTTTCCCCAATACTTACTTTATTTATTCAGAAGCTATGCTGTTCCATGAATCAAGCCCCTGCTGGAGTAGTTGAATCATCTCTGTTCTCTAACCCTCATTAATTAAATTCAGCATGTTGTTTAAAGAATCAGGGAGCTCTGAAAAATTTGTCAGATTCCATTAGTGTCCTGTGAAGCCACAAATCTAACTCTTACACTATAGCTGGAAGGAACCAAATATGTGAGAACTGTCGAAAAAGAAGCAAAGGCTGTTTGCGTTATGAAGTGGCCTAGAACAGTATGCTATTCTTGGCAATGGAGTGCAAAGGAAGTTGATGAGAGGCAAAGTTAAAGCTAGTTTGAATACATATACCTGCACACCCATGCAGTTTGAGGCTTGAATCCTGCTCGTCGTAAATCTAGTTAAAGACCATTCTATCAACTTCAGCTTGTGTCTATCTTAGATGAGTCTTGTAAATTTGATACTAATAGTACAAGGAAAATTGATTGCACAGTAACCTTAGAAGTTTGTAGAAACATCTCTGTGGCATAGATGAACACAAATGTCTAATGGCATATATGGAGATAGCCCACTGCTGGAAGGAAATGGTGTCTCTACCTATGCTATTAAACATTCAGGCATTATTTTTCTAGCAAGTTTTATATTTTCCATACTGTAAGCTGGCTATGTATCCATTGATGAAGATGGTAGACAGTAATTTTAATTAATTCATAAGTTTGGGATGTGTTTGTCACTGGATTACATCAAGAGTACACAATGTTTTAAGATAATGACTACTTTCCTATACCTATGGCTTGAATAATTAATTTAAAAAGTACCCTGAACTAAGCTACCAAAATTTTTCTCTTTGTACAACATGCAGTGGCAAGGTAGGGTACAAATGTGTACCAGCATGTTGGTTGCTCACAGTTAGTAAGGATAAGCCAGGAACACTGGCATATTGTTATCTAGAACTGTGGTCAATGTGTTAAAGATGCGGTCTTACTACAGTCTCTGTTGCTATTGTTACTTGCCATCAAATCAACTGCTGCTTATGGAATGCTACAAGCGAGAGACCTCCGAGAGCTCTTGGTCAGCAACAGCACTGCTGAGATCTTGCAGACTCAGGGCGGTGGCTTTCTTTATTGAATCAATGCTGCTGAAATCAATCACCATTATCGTCTTTTTCAGTGGGTCATGTTGTCTCATGATATGTCCAAAGTGCAAGAACCTCAGTTTAGTCATTCTGACTACTAATAAGAATTCAGCCTTAATTTGCTTGCAAACTCCTTTTATTTGTATATTTGTCTTTTTGGCAGGGCAGTATAGTAAAGGTGGTACAGATAATCTATATAATACCAATAATCTCTATTGTTGTTCTGTGTCTTCAAGTCACTTCCAATTTAAGGCTACTCTAAGACAAACCTATCATTGGATTTTCTTAGCAAGATTTGTTCAGAGGGGGTTTGTCATTGCCTTTGCCTTCCTGTCAGGCTGAAACAGTGTGACTTGCCCAAGGGCACTCTGTGATTTTCCAAGGTCAAGCAGGGAGTTGAACCCTGGTTTCCAGGAGATGTAGTTTACATTTAAACCAGTACACTGCACTGGCTCTCAAGTAATCTCTGTACTATCATAAAATGGAGTTGTGATAAAAATCAGGTGAGGTGAATACAAAAAATTCAGAATCTGTATATGTAACTAGTACATGCAGACTCTGCACACTCAGGTTACTGCCCTGATTAGGTTTATGTTCTAGCACTGAGGTAGACAAGTGTGATGAATGCCAGACCTGATTTTTGCTTCCTCCATGTGCTGTATCACTCTTTTTTCTTTTTCTTTTTTACAAATTTTTGACTGAAAATGAAAATGGAGGTGACTTCTAGTTTCACATAGTGCCCCCTTTTTTAATGTAGGGGTAGCATGGGTGGTAGGATTTGCTAACTGGGGGATGAAAAACTATTTCATTTTTTCCCCATTTTTTAAAAAACAAGTTGAGGAAGTCTGAAGACACAAAAAGCCCTAGGGGCACAACTAATCTGTAGGCCAGACTATCCCTACTCCTATTCTGGTCAGTTGTTGGTCCTACATGTTCAAAAATCAGATTCCTGCACTTTATAGTAACATAGTTATCCATGGTGCTTACATCAATATAATATATTAGCATATGTCCTGCAGTTGTATTTCCTGGTTGCAACATGGCATCTGTGGGTTTGTTTCCAGCCCCCTGCCCCTGCAGATAATAAAAAACATGAATGATCACGTCACTATTAATGAAATGGTGGAGGACAGAAGTGGAGGTGGCACCAAGCCCAGGCTGGCAGATGCACTGTGAGGCAAACATTCTTCAGTTTCCCCCCCCTCCGGTAATATGTAATTGCAGAAGGGGGGGGGACCCTGTACCTGAGATCTACTGTGACCAGGCCAAACAGTGGCCCCAGGGCAGCAGCAGAGGTGGTGGCAAGGTCTGGGCACCAGGTCAGCATTCTTAAGCTTTGTGAAGTGGGTGGCTCCTGTGATCCCCAGAAGCAGGAGATTGTGAAGAATACTCGCCTGACAGCACAATTGCTACTGTTGTCAACCTCCTCCCAAAGTTTAAGGATGTTATGTGCAGGAGGTTTTTGGACAGAGCACAAGGGCAATAGATTAGCTTTCTGTGTCCTGTCCAAAAAGGGACTTGTGCACATGGAAGTCAACAAATTTATGCTGATACACCAAGTGGACGTGGCAGCTCATGTGTTCCCTGGTGATGAGAAAGAGCGATATGAATGCAAGGCTTCAGAGAAATGCAAGGATCTGTGAAATCAAGCTTAAGGAGGAGGGACTGTGGTGGCACACCATGAGGTGAGCATTCTTCATGATCCCTGCCTCCTGGGAGCACATGAGCTGCCCGCTTCTGCCTTATATGCCAGCATTGAGTTATTGACTTCCATAAGCCCAAGTCTCTTTTTGGAGAGGACACAGAGGGCTATCTGTTGCCCTTGTGCTCTGTCTATAAACCTCTTGTACACAACAGCCCCAAGCTTCAGGAGGGAGGATGGTGGTAGCAACCACCCACAAGGCAAGCATTCTTTGTGATCCTCTGCCTCTGGGAAGCATGCAAGCTACCTACTTTGCAAGGCCTAAGACTGCATGCCTTGCTCCCAGGCCTTACTGCCACCTCCACTGCTGCCCTTGGACTGCTTCTTGGCCTGATTGCGCTAGACCTGAGATTTTTGTATTGTTTTGTTTTTACTGTTTCTGCCATTTCAGTCAGTGGTTAGTTAAATCTGTAGATCCCAAGCCTGCAGATGTTGAGGGCCCACTGTAAACATTCTGACCTGTCTTTAATCAGTCTATAATCTGTAGAACCTGTAGAATTCCTTTCTATAGGCCCTTTCCACACGGGGGACGGGGAAACGGGGCAGCGCACGCAGGGACGGATCTTACCTGAAAACGGGTTGCTCCGTCCCTGTGGGGAGTGCATGTTTGCCGCTCCACACGCTGGTGAATTTCGGCGGCATTCGGTGGTGCCCAAAATGGCGGCCGGCGACTTCCGGCAGCGCTCCGCCAATCAGGGCAGCGCGCCAGCCGGAAGCCCGCCCCCGGGCAGCTCTGCAGGGACGCGCTAGCGCGTCCCTGCAGTTTCAAACAGGGCGCTGCAACGGGTTAGTGCGCTCGCGTTTTTTAAAAACCTCATAAAATGTGGTTTTTAAAAAACGCGCCGCGCCACCCCTTGCAGCCGCGCTAGCGCGGTTTGAGGTGTGGAACCTCCACTTTTCAAACCACTCTAGCGCGCCCCACGGTGTGGACGACCTCCGGATGAGGTCGCCCTAAGCCGTTTTTTTTACCCCGTGTGGAAAGGGCCATCTGTCCTAACAGTCACAACCAGAGAAAGTTTAGTGACATCGAGTGATCTGAAGGCAGCTGGTGTAATTGTTCACTAGAAACGAATGTAGCCAAAGAGTAGGCTTGGCTGGCTGGCTGGCTGGCTGGCTGACTGATAACATGAAATTCACTCTCCTTTCAGTCCTTGTTGCCTTGTGTGCTTAGAGTTGTGAGTTCATTTACAATGTCCAATGACAGTAAAAGGTACAACTAGCAGATTTTCCTTTCTATGAAACTCATCTATTCATTCAAAAACAATGCAGCATCCATTCTAGTATCTTAACTCCATGCTGAAAATATTTACTCCTTGTTCAGACTTCCAAACTTTCAAATCTTTCTTCGTTCTACTTTCCTTCTACTGAAAGTGTGCAGCTCTTCTTGTCCCTTGGGTCCTACATACAGTTTTGACCTAGGTATCCTATATACGTTTTTGATCCATTTTTCTGCATCTTTATATCTTCTCAGCATATTTTTTCCAGGTATCAGCTATTGTATCCATTGATCTTTTTGTCTGTCTCCTTTATTGTCTTCTGATACTCCGATTTCTGCACTCTTGCACCCCTGACATAACATAAAGCCCCTTTTAACCTTAAACTCTATAGTTTCTCTTTCAAGGCTCATGCCTCTTAGCTTGTTTTTGCGTTATGTTCTCTGCTCTCATTTCATTTGACTTACTTTAAGCCTTATTTTTTAATTTATCTTTGGCCTGGGGTCTCATTCCACACTCTATTCCTTTCATCTACTGTTTTGTATTCAAAATTTTTATCCCCAGAATTGATTATTGAAACTCTGTTCTTGCTTGTAAATCTGAGCAAACTACTAGAAAATTAGCTTGTTTTTTAAAAATCACATTCAAAACCTATGAAATTCATGAGGTCGTCATAATTTAAAGGTGACTTGAAGGCACATACATTCACATTTATAATATACTTCAGACCCTACATGCCTTTAATATCATTGGGAGCGGAACAGGGACTTCCCCTACCCCCCCATCCCATGAAAGTCCAACATTCCTCATTTACCTCCACTTGTGCTCTTACCTTTATTGCTGTCCCTTTGCTCTTCTTTGATGCGTGGCTTTGATTGCGTGTCAGAAAGTATGCTGGGAATGGTATTTTCTTGGTATTACTAATATGGTTTAATAGCACCAGAAAAGCTATCACTCCTAGCATTTGCTTCTGGCATGCAGCCATACGAGCATGCCAGTCATCAGGGAAAGGAATGGGAACAGAGAGATGGCATTTTGTTCCCCTATTGCCCCAGAGTACCTGGAAATACTAAAAGAGAAAGGGGCTGAGTGGGTAAATAGCTGGGAGACAGTGGTGGCAGAAGCTAGGCATAGGTTTCATTCTGGATTGGAATCAGGTCTGAGCTAGAGGATAACTTTCAGAGGACAACACTTCTCATCTATAGAAAAGTGTTAAGAACTCGTCAGATTCAATTTCAGTTCAGAAGTTTCAGTAGTCAAAAGGCAAACAAAAGGTAGGTAACTATTATTTAAAGTTTAAAGATGAAAAACAGATCCCAAGCAATTGATTTTTTTAAAAAATCCTGATTATATTTAGAAGAAAGTTTCCTGCATAGCTGACTCATCATTATAGTGTTAAACTGTAGGTGGGGAGTGGTGAAAAGTACTTCAGGGAAAGGTAGAGATGTTCCTTAGTTAGCTGCAGATAAATCTCTTCATTTTATTCTGGAAAAGATTTAGTAGACCTAGATTTTTCTAGATTTTTGTTGAACTTCTACAGTCTTGCTTGCTATAATCTGTTTTGAACACCAGAAATCTGCCAGGGAATTGCCCAACATCTGATAAGCTGAGGCATGCAATAGACATGCCTGTTGGGCCATAAGAGGATCTTTTTCTGTGATCTTCTTTTTCCTGGCTCTACCACACATTCTGAGCTTAGTCTGACATTGTTTTAGACATCTAAGTTATAAAATCATCATCTTTGAAATGGGCTACTAACCCATTAGCTAATCCATTTGCCAAAGGACAATTTGGCTGTTGAACACAGTTTTTAGAACAGTAGCTAAGCCGAACTTTAGTTGCCAAAATGGAAATATCCAACAACCATTTGCTAAAAATGCTATCAACAGAATGCTTTGGTGACTTGTTACCTAAAACCATTATGTCATTCTCTTCTTTGTGTTTTCATCTTGTCAGGACTTCCCTTCTCCTTTCAAATGTGACCTTTTGAAATAAAAAAAAAACATACTAGAAAGAGGAAGAATGATCTTGGACCTTTATTGTGTTTTTTTCAAGATTCAAAGAGGCTTAGTGTGATGCTCCACATGTTTATGATAATATATTTATCAATAAGAAATATGGCAGGGACCTTACACCAGCTTTGATTTAATGGAACATTAAGAGGGTATTATATACTTATAGTCCTCAAGGACTGTTTACTATCTCTGATATTTCTGTGTACACAACATAGAACCACAGGTGCTCTTGATAAAATGAACTATCTGTGTCATCCAATTGAATATATTTACTGAAGATTACTATTTGGGGCCAAAGCTTTGAGACAGGCATGACTATATAATTTTTGGTCATTGTCTATTTCGTAGTCACAGGAATGTGAAAGAATATAGAATGTGACAGAATGCAGAAGACGGGTGAACATGATATAGCAGTGCGTTGCTGTAACCAAAAAGAAAAAGAAGTCATTTGGAGGACTTAGCAGAAATATATTACCTAATAGTAATTGTTTTTCTGTAGTTGTCCTTGGTTGGATACTGTGTCCAGATTTTAAAAAATCTGGAGATGAATTGGAGAAGATCTGGGGGAAATAAATTAAGATAATAAGATATATCTGTCTGTAATTGTTTGAGAAGTTAGTTACACGTTACTTATGGAAAAGAAGATTTAGAGATAAGCTGTGTCAGTGAAGTAGAAGGATGTTATACAGAGGAACAGTAGTTCTTTTTACTGGGGCAACCGAACAGCATTGGTTTAAACTGCAGAAAACAGTTTTGAGACTCGTCACAGAAACATTGTGTATGATTAGCAGGGTACTAGAACAAGTTGTCTAAGTAGGTTAATAGATCTTTGAAGGTTACTATATCTTTGCTTTAAAAAGCAAAAGAAGGTTTTCTGCCAGAAAATCTTTGCTGAGAACACGTGGTTAATTCACTGGGATAGAATTACAGAACAACAGAACAATAATTTAACTTCAGAAAACCCAGCTCTTTGACAGCTAGTCTCCATGATGAGCAGCTTTCTTTCCTCTCTGTTGACTGAGCTGAACATTAGGGTTAACATAAATGATTATTAAAACAAACAGCTAATATGGCAAATGGCTGCTGCATGCTAACTTCAAGCAATGCTGCACCCTAAAACATTTCTTTCATTTCTATATTGAATGAATTTTCTGTTGGACTTCAAATTCATCTGTTTAGACAGTTTGTGGGTGGGAGTGGAAAAGTTATGAGGTCTGCTTTCATTTCAGGTGCACAAACATGTAAAAGCATTACATTAGGAATTTCTAAAATGGCATTGCGTGATGTATCTTTGTGTATATTTGAACAATGGACAGAGGAAAGCAGGTTAGGAAGAAAGGTGCAGGGAAACTGATCAGGTCTCTCCTGGGTGAACACTAACTCCCTTCACATTTCTGCCTTTTCAAGACACTAGTAAAATTAGCATCAAGATGATGTACATGCATGATAAATGGATACTTTTTCAGATCATGCTGTGCCCATTGCTTTTCTCTTCTGAAGTGCACAGCATGTTAGCTAAGTAGTTATGTGAAGCTGCAAATCGATCGAGAAGGTACGAGGGTCTTTCCTTCGAAAAAATATTTGAAGTAGCATATTTAATAGGTTGAAAGAGTGCATTTCCTTATTGTAAGATACCATGCTTATTTTAACAGGCAGCCTTTGCTCTAACAAATGCATTACAGTAAGTTTTAATGTACTGTATAATTCTACCCAAATAGCTACTTAGTCCATCTGAGGGAGGTGGTGGGGCAAATGTGGGGAAGAGAGGTGAGGAGTTGTCAAAGAACCTTGGTCCCCCATCCTCATTTGATTTTGCACAGTGGACACCTGCTGGTTTCTGTCTAAATGCTCAGGTGTCAGTGGGACCTTGCCCCTTTAGTTTCCAAGCTTACTGCAGAAAATGTAGGATTGCTCCCCTTCTGAAGGTTTAATGGTAGAGCATAGTTGTACTCTTAATCAGAAGGGCCTGTCCAAATAACAGTGGGGGTGTTAGTCTAGTAAACAGGAAACCCATAGGCTGTATTAAATCCCTGTAAAGCAAAAGTGTTTGCCACCCGCCAGTGAAGATTTCTGCAGCATGTGCAGCACAAACCAGGGGCGAGTCAAGTCTTTGCCTGACACCTTTTCCTCCACTCTTCTTGGTCTTTTGCAGTTGGAGGAGGACAGGCATTCTCAGCACTCCCTCCCGAGGTACAGCCCCCTCAGAAGACTGGCGTCCTCCGTTTTCTCTTCCTCAACCCTGGAGACAGAACAGTACCCTCACCTTGGCGGCACTTTCATACAGCGCAGCCGTTCGGCGGAGAGCAGCCCCGTGCGCATGCCCCACCGCAGGCACATGCCCCTCACAGCAGGAAACCACAGACTCATGCCTTCTGTCCTCCGCATTTCCAGATCCCAGCTCCAGCAGGTGTGGGCCCGCTTCACACACAAAACATAGCCTGCACCGGGGAAAGCAGCAGCCTTTGTAATGCAATAATAGAGCCCACCTGCCCCGTGTGTCACCATTTAATGCAATACTGAATCCCAGACTACTTTGGCCTAAAGGTACTGTAAGCTCCCCTGCAAAAGAAAAATACAGAGACTCAGATACACCCTAGTCTCCACCCTACCCCACCCCACCCCACCCCACCTCTCTCTCTCATTCTCCAACATGTTTGGCCAGAGGCTGCATCATAATTCAAGATAAGAATGCAGGTAGTATAGACATGCAGTGTATGAAGGGATTTACATCAGCACTCTGTGGCAGTGATCTGCAGCAGTGGGGTGGTGAGTAGGATGCCTACACTGCCCATTGAAGGCAGGCTGACTTGAGGGCAGAGGCAGTGTAGATCCTGGGGAGAGCTGTTTTTCCAGTATGACAAAATCTGTATACATTTTCTGTTTGTAGATCTGCAACAGTGTTAGGCCACATACCAAGACCTTCCGTTCAAATTTTACTCAGCCTTTGATTCAGATGAACACACTTGAGGAATTTTGGTCGACAGCTCAGGAGCTGAGAGGGATTCATAGTTGCGTATTTCACGACTCCCTCTGCCAGCCAAAATCGCAGTGCTTTTATTGTAGGTTTTATATCATGTACAAACTGCATCCTTTACTCCCCCCACTCTGAGATTTTGCATTTACTCCATGACTATTTTTGTCTGTTTAGCCTACATAGATCTGCCTAAAGTTATTCTTACCCAACTCTGCCTCTGGCTTTGTGCATTCCTAAAGTTAAAAGGATTTTATGTTATTAGGAAGGAACTGGCCAGTTTTTTAGTTATTGGTTTTCCTTATTTCAAGTCATTTTCAAGAGAAGAAGACATTACTGCCTTTTCTTCTGGTTTTAGTAAGCCTGTTCAGTTGATGGCAAAGAGGAAACTCAGCAGCCAATATATTAGGACAGTTATAAAAGGAGGATTTTGGGTATCACCTGCCTTTAGTCAGATATCCTGAATTTCTTTGATATGTTGCCCAGGGACAGGAGATTATGGTGGGTATGAGTGGAGCAGTTTTCTGCCCTGGGACTCAGTGAGAGCCACAGAGGCCACTAAAAAATTAAAACAAAACCAGAAGTGTCCCCAAGTCCACTTCTGGTTTAAAAAATGGGTGGGTTTTGATAATAAACAGTGCATAGGGCCCCAGCAACCTATTCAAATGGAGAATCATCACACATGCAGGCTTCTAGGACAAACAATTTACCTGTATTTTAATTTAATTTAATGTATGTATGTATGTATGGCCAGAAAAGGACAGTCCAAGTAGTCTGGAAGGGTAGAGGGCTGCAAAAAACAGTCTTGAGGGGCATGTGTGGCCCCAGGCCCACATTTTGCTCACTGGTGCTTTAAATAGTAAAAGTTGAGGGCAAATAAGGGCTGCACCATTTCAAACATGGCCTAAATGGTAAATAACCCAACAGATCCCAACTTACCTCACTACAAAGGATGACCCTCATTGGTGTGAAACAGTAGGATGGATGAAATCTCCTTCTGCACTTAGTGAACATGGTAGCCATGTAGTGCTAAATATAAAAAAAAAGTCCTTGTGTAATTCTAACTTTATTGAAGTTGGGTTATTGTGAAATGGATGCAAGTCTTTTGAACAGGAGTGGGATATGATGATGCTTAAATGCTTAGAAGAGGTTAATCACATCATCATCATCATCATCATCATCATCATCATCATCATCTAAAGGAATTTAACCCACTGTGGAAAGAAATGGAATGTTGATTTTTCGTAGAGCTTTCTCCTATAGCCTTTGTAAGAATGAATACTGCATTTATTGTTAGAGCAAGGGTAGTGGAGAAGCAGATTAGAACTGGACTTTTAAATCATGTTAGTCTTAAACATTTTAAAACACAATTGACTTAAAAAAAACCTCCCCCCTTTTTTGTTTATTAATTGACTCTCTTATACAGTCATGTTCTCAATGTTTTTTAATGCAGCTCAGAGGGACAGATATTTCTTTTCACTAATGCAAAAGTCTTTCCCCACCCCCATTGCCAGTTCTGCTTATAGTCACAAAATTTTATTGGTAATGCTATAAGCTGGCTGGCAGCTAGAATTTTACCATTAATGCCGGTCTTCTATATCTTCTGGGTTATGATCAGTAAAGTGTAAAGTAAAACAAACTGTATGGAATTGTGAGCCACCGTACTGTCCTTCAGCTGAAGGCTGGGCAATGAAAAGCTTACATCTCTAGCCTGTAACAAGATGGGCAAGTGTCTGGCTTCTCAGATGACAGTCCTCTGTTGAGGTGCTCATCCTCTATCTGAAGGGCTGTCCAACCCAAGTCCCATTTGGAGATGCAAGACCACAAAAAGGAGGGCCTTGGAGTTGTCTGTCAGCAAGAGAGCGAGCAGCCACATAAGTCAACTGGTTGCGGTCTTTCTCACTATGCTGAGAAGTATTTTATTTCTATTTAAATTATATTTATTTCTGAATTTCCATCTGTACATGTACATAGTCATATTCATATTTATGCGAATGTGTATCCTGTACTGCTCTGTTTTCTTTTGGCTATGTATAAGCTACCAGCCTTCTTTCAAGATGAGCCAAAGAAGGGTTTGTTTTCCATGCAACACTTTAGAGATGAATAACTGTGAAGATTTGAGGGCAGATTACAAAGGCCATGTGGATTTTAATAGATCTCATGTGGGAAGGAAGCTCCATTCTTGTAGATAACTTCCCTGCAGATCTTATGCATAATTTTGAGCAATATTTTATGAGGAAAAGAAATTACATCAGAATTAATCCAAAGATCATAATACCATGTTGACCAATCAAGAACTGTATGAACTCCTAAAATGGAAGTCCTCTCTAGGAACCTGGAAAGACTTTGTGGATAATGGTTTTCAGCCAAAGCTCCCCCCCCCCGGCCGCCGCCACCAACCTTGAGATGTTGCTTCACTCTTGAACAATTCATAAAGAAATTGTGGCACTAAGCTATAATCACAGCATTTTTTTTTGCACCATTTGCTAGCCCTGCAGCTCCTGAAAGGACCAAATTTTGTAAAACTCTCTCAAGTGGTAGGAGACTCACCTAGAGCAAAAAGTCAAAGTGGCCCAGTAAGTGACTCTATTTTTTTATCACTGTAGAGGAGCTGTTCCTGTCCCATGACTTAGGAGACTTATGTAAGTGCTTTTCTCCAGGTAGCTGAAATGTGGTCCAGTAATGGTTACCATTTTGAGCACGAATGGCATCTGGGAGTGGGACACAACAAAATTCTTAGCTAGGTTTAAATATCTCCCCTCCAGTTTATTCACAATTCAGTTGTGAAAGAACAGTGTATTTCAGAACAGTTTGTTGTGGTTATGCTGTTACACATCCATAATGACAGTAGCAAGCTTACCAATAAAAGTCAATCTGTCTTTTTTTTAAGCAGAGGGATTGGTGCCTTTGAAGTACACATATAGTATTGCACAATCCTACAATGCACATTCAGTGTATAAAACCAAAATTCCTGGCCAGAGATGCAGTTACTCCTGAGGGAAAAATCTTACATGGATTATAACATAAGGGAAACAGCAATCTCAGTATTGCTCTTTGTGTCTAAAGATTAGCAAAGCAGCATACTTGATGTGGGGTTCAATGTCCATGGAGTGTTTTGAGCCAAGAGTAAATTCTAAATCAAACAACACTCATGTAATTTAGCACAGAATACAGTAATTTTAAAACAGAAAACCAATTAACTAGTCCATCCTAAAGTTTATTACTTGATTAACATTTCAAAGCACATATCTTGTGAAATGCTCTCATGTTCTTAAACTTGCTATTTTTCAAGAAAAAAATGAGTTGCAGTTTAAATATGTAGCCAAATGATGCTTTGAACTGCAGAATAAACTCTCCTATTAATTCTGCTTGATTGATAGCAGAATTTTCTAGTGTATTTTTTCTTCAATTTGCTGTAATTTCAGTGCTATCTGTTTTAAGGTCATTATATGTCTGCATGTCTTAAACAGAGCCCTTTTGAAAAACATTTCTTGCTATTCCGAAAGATTAGCTAAGAGGCTATTGAACAGAATAAGGTGCTTTCAGAAGTTAGAATCCCTGTGTGGGTGTATGTTTGCGTATGTGGGCAGAAGCAACAGACTTTAAAGGTGAATTTACATTACTGCATTGCAGTCATATGCACACTTCTTTTAAAGTAGTGTCCATTTAATTCTGCCTTCCCACTCCCCAAGATATGGTAGATTACAATTCTCATCATCCCCTAGCTAGCACAGATCATGAGAGTTGTAGTCCAGCATATCTAGAGGGCACAAGCTTGAGGAAGGGTGTTCTGTTTAAAGGTAGAGATGAGTTGCTGGGTATCCCAGTCAGAACTATTTTCTGTAGCACGCAGCAATGGAATGCACAGTTTAAAGAGGCTGATTAATAGAATCCTTTCAGTTTTTACATTTTTAATATAGCACTGTAGTACAGCTGTACAACTATGACAAGTTTATTATCTTTAGGCTGATCCAAAAGGAAGATAGATTTGCTTCTAGTGGTTGCAGTTTAGTATATGATATACATTGCAACAAATCCTTTTGAAAGGTTTTTGTTCAGTGACAGAGAACATGCTTTGCCTGCAGAAAGCCACAAGTTTGGTTCTTAGTATCTCCATGTTAGAGCTATGAAGGAATCCTACCCAAATCCACAGAAAAGTGCTGCCTATAATTGTTGACATCCATGGGCTAGGCTAGATAAACCTGTGATCTGACTCAACAGAAGGCAGCTTCTTTTGTTCCTAAAAGCCTCAGTCTAAAGTAATATCTTTTGCCTGCCAAGGAGTTTGATGTCTGAATACCTCACTGACACAAACTTGATTTGCAGTTAATGAGGTTTACACCAACCATGTCTCATCTTCAGTCATGGGAAAGGCCTTGGTTACCATTCAGTAACATTTCAAAGGAGTCCATATTATACATATGTAACAAACAGAACTTTTTGAATTGGTTTTTTACTTAGTGCTCCATAAATACCAAAGTCTCTTCATCCACACACAGATCAGGTTGTCCTGTTGCATTATTTCTTTCTGAAAACTGCTGAGAGCAAAAAACACAAGAGTTGCTCCTCATATGGAATTTTCATACAAAACAGCACAGATTTTGTGAGAAAGACTTTAACTTAATGGAAGGCCATCATTCTGTGAGATACTTTATTGACTTTAAAACTGAATACTAGCCTCACCACCTTCTTGGTCTTCCTGTCTTTACAACTCCGTAACAGTTGTCCAACTGTCCTAGTCTATTGCCTCTCCAACCCATCTCCTTCTCTCCAACAGCACACAGTTCCTTCTTAATGGGCCCTTTATAAGGGTCCTCCCTTTCCTTCAGCCTCTGGCTTCCCTTGCCCCACTCTGTTTCTCAGTATGTAGCATACCTTATCTCACTTTCTCCAGCTATCCTGCCTTTAGGGCCCCTTGTGCACTATTCTGTTGCTTCTCTAATTCTTTTTCTGTCAATAGGATGTGTTTCCAACCTGATGTAGGTCATCCCTGAGTTTCTGTTCCCAGGCAAACCTTTGGTTTCCCTCATGGGTCTGATTGTCAATATTATTTGAATGACACTTGATTTTTAGAAATTGGAATGTTTGTGAACATTCCTTGATTTCACAGCAACACAGACTATGGTTTGAGGATGGTTTGCAACACAACTGGCAGGAAGTTCCTAAATACAATGTATATATTAGCTTTCTATAGCATCTTTCATCTCAAGTCTTTTTGAAGAGCTTGAAAAAGACATGTACACACTTGTATATATATTTGCATAGTATTTATTTATTTTATTTAACATAGCTGCTCTGTTATTTAAAAAAAACTTATTCTGCTGTTGAAATGCCTCCATATCTGATAAGAGTAAGGCAGGTTGATTCAACAGCCCCTATGCTGCTATTCACAAGTTCATAATAAGCTGTGGAATGAGAGTAAATTTGAGTCCCTAAGGAGAATGTGAGGAAGAAGAATGCAAGGTGGTGTGCGTGCAAGACCTTGGAGATGCTATTGTGATGGAATAGGGAGAAGCATCCCAAGCCCATTAAAGGCCAAAGAAGGTCAGGATCTCTATTTTTGTGTCTATGAAACTGTACCATAGATCTACTACTGTGAATCTGGGATCATGGTTCTGTGAAATGGCTTCTATATTTGCTCCTTTGATGTGAAATAGTCTGAGCTTCCCAATGATATACCTTTTTGTGTGAAAGTCTGAAGCTGGCTTTACAGTCCATGCTGCTTCATTTTTCTTCACTGAATTTCAATGGTGCTTCCTTCATGTGCCATTATTGTTCATTGCTCTTGATTTGCTCCTGTTCATTCATGTAGGTTGGTTATGAAGTTGTTTTAAAGAAACAAGCTTGTAAGAGTGGATTATTGTCTTGTGTGTTGGAAGTCCTAAAACAGCAACAACAAAATATTACCTCCCTCCAAAGGAGTGAATTTCATAACATTCTGTTTCTTGTTTTTGCTAAATATAACTATTGCTCCCTAAGAATGTATATACTTAAAAATACATGCCACATGCATACACCAGCTTTTTTTGCATATATGTCCCTAGACACAATGCAGTCATTGGATGTAGTCTGTCCCTCATCCCAGATGATATTCCAGATGGGGGCTGTACTTCCACCTTTTGTTGCAGCAAAATTAATATCACATTAATGAAGTACAAGCTTTCCTGCAGTGTCCTTCTGGCTTCCACTGCAGGCTGGGATAAATATCATACTGGGCAGCATAATTAAAAATGCTCAACTTCTTGTTTGAAGCAGCAAGTTTGCACATTTACCACCTATGAGTAAATTAGCAGGTCCCACAGCTTGGTGCTTGAGCTGACCCATGAATCTCTGTCCTTTTTCTTCTCCTGACTTTTACTGGTAAGTGGTGCAAAGGTAAAAGAGCAGTGCCAGATCAAAATGAAAGGCCTCTGGTACAGACTTTCTCTTCACTTGAGAATAGGTATGGCTTCTTCACCCCTGAATTGGCTATTTTCCCTTTAATCTTCTCCTCCATCGTTACCTTGTGAGTGATACCTGGCCATTAATATATTATGGAAATATTGGCCATTTTAAAAGCCAAATAATATTCCCCTTTCTCCTGTTATCCCCATGATCATTTTGCTGTACTTCTGGATCTTCTGTTTCCTGACTGGATGTACGTTGTCACTGAGGTCCACAAACAGCAAGTGATATCTTGGCCTTTATAAACAGTATCATGTTGCAGGCCATTTTGTATGTGAGCACCCTTTTTGAATTTAGTAAAGAAAGTTAATTCAAATAGGTGAAAACTCACTTTGCCAGTGTTCCTGAAGCCACAAAACGGAATTGTATGTGTGGCAGGCAGACCAGAATCATCTAGGTTCTGTATGATTTATTGTACAGTGATGCTACTGCTGCTGCAGCCTCACCTTAATGCTAGAAGGGGAGTACAGATTATATCCTTCCACTGGTGCTGGAACCTTCTGGCCTGACCCTCTGAGCTGCTGCTGTTGTAGTGTAGTTGGAATTGGCTTCAAGTCAGCTGGACTCAACTTTATAGCTGTAGATTAGGGCTTTTGAAGACTAGGACCTGGGCCATCATAGTTTTGTTTTTGCACGGTCTTGTATCACTTGCACCCTGTGCCCCCCTCAGCTATCTTACTGTACAAGATTGCTTGATTGAAGCTGAATGGCACTGTGATTTGTGATGTATTGGATGTCGTATTTCCCCACAACATTATGAATCCAGTAGAGTATGTTTTCTGTAACATTGCATAGCAAGGTAAACAACTGGTCATTGTTCTAGTTCCTTTTCCTGTTAGACTCCTTCTATCATTTATTATCTATCTGGATCACTTTAACATTTAGATCTGCACTAGCAGTTCCACAAGACAGCACAAAGATGACATTTACAGGAAATATTTCTAACTCTTCATTTGATGTGTTGAAAGTCCTTCTTTGTACTACAACCATTGAAAAAAAAAGATCTTCTAATGAATGTACTTTTTTTAAAAAAAACAAGCTGCTAAACCATGTAACCTGGGGGTTGAAAATTGATCTCCATTTTGCAGTCACCTGCATGCAACTTAGCACTCAGATACAAACTTGTGCTATGACTTTTTTTTTTTAACCGTGTGATGTGTTTTCCATTGGGTCCTGTCACCTCAATGCGCCTGGCTTAATTATATCTTCTTTATAAGAAATCACAGAGCTTCCTTATCAACACTTCATTGCAATTGCAGATGGATGATCTGCCAACATGAAATGCATACACATTGAAAGAGCTGCTTCATGTTACAAGTGGAATAAGAAGGGTGCTCATGGGAGACTTACTTCCTCCTTCACTTTGGTCCTTCCTGAGAAAGGCAAGGTCAAATCATAGTCAGTGGGATATTAAAACCTTTGAACCGTTTTGCTGCATCCTTTTTCTTGCTAGGATAGGAACAAGAAGAATTGTTAATGAGCTTAGCCCCCTCCAAATCTACTTACTGTTCGCCCACCCCTGCAAGCTTCTAGTAGGTACAAACCTAAGCTTAGAAAAGCAGCTGTGCTGGCTGGGAAATTCTGGGAGTTCTAGTCTCCAAAAGTAAAGTCTCTGTGCTCTGGTAAAAATACAGCGACATGTTTAAAAGGTTCTGAATTCAGTAAGGACAAATCCAGCCAGAAGTAATTTCAGCACTTCTGATTCCTGCAGTCCAAACTGTAAAGATCTTAGGCCTTTGCTAGTCACCTGTTGATCTATGACTGACAACATAGCCAAGAATTGCTAGCATAAATGTGTCCAGTCTGCAGAGCTGGTCCCCACTGAACACGGATAGTCTTTTCAACATACACTGAGGGAAAGTAAATGCTTTTGACAGAGCACTTCCTGTTTTGATAGGTTTGAACCAGGATGTTGCCATCTCAAATCACGCTAAAGAACAATAAAGAAATGAATACTTCTAATAGGAAATTACTGATCATGTATCTGCCATAACAATGCAATTAAAAATACTAAGATGGAAACTACTGTATTGAAACCATGCAGCTTCTTCTTCTGAATGGCATTTGTGCCTTTAAAGTTCTCAAAGCATCTGTCATACAAGATCCCTGGTTTCCAGAATTTCCCAAATTTTCCCTGATATTTGATTAATCTTCCTGACTTTTTTTTAAAATTGAACATCTTATTCTTCTAGTAGAGGAGAATTTTTCCTTCCAGGATATGCCAAGGCCCTGAATATAAAAATCTGTTCCAGAGAAAGGTAAATTCTTATTTGCTGGTTTGCCAGCTGCACTTCTCAGGACTAAGGTCACTTCCAGTTTCTGATAGCTGGACCCTTGGATGACTTGTTTTCTCTTCCTCAGGCCTACCAGCTTCCACACATACTACTACTACTACTAAATATAATAATTATAATACTTAATAAAAATCAATAATCCTCAGGGACCAGCATATCCTTCCTTTGCCTTATCTCATGAAGCTATAGGCTTACTGCTGCTGTTCCACTGTTGGATCAAATATGGTTTCAGCAGTTGGTAATAAGATTTTTAAAGGGTGCAGAGAGTGGATTGCTTTGAGTTCAATGTGACTTATTTCCCAGTCAGTGTGCACACAGCTAGCCTGCACACACTGAAGTCAGTCTCTTTAACTGCATTGGAAAGATTGAGAGCAGTATGTGAGATAGTGTACTTTTCCCCTAGAGGAAATTCTCCCACCTCTCCCCAGCCACCCTCTTATTTTGGCTCTACAGTTAAGACTTTTACAGCTAAGACTGGTTACTGTTAACTTGTGATTTTAAGGCCAGACTGATATTTGTTCTGCAAAAAGAGGTTTGCAATCCAGCAGTTAAAGAGTCCAGCAACAGTGCATTTGCACCTTGCTCTTGTCTTTTTGTGGCAGACCATCTTAGTCTGTTTGAAAAATGTCACTTTAGATGATCTGTGGAGGTTTTTGCACACAGAAACAGTTCATAATATTTAAGAAGTTACTTTTAATGAAATCCTCAGGAATTGGGGGTCATCTTGGAGCCACTAGAATTGGACACAAATATGCTAAGCAGCACTCACTGCAACATCAAGGCTGAGGAAGGCTTGGAAGCCCTTCCTACTTGGAGAACAGCTAGTTGTAACTTTATGAGGGGACAAGAGAAATTGGCCTGGAAGGACCAAGTTGCCTGAGGGGGTTCAAAAGTTTGTTTTCCCTGAGCCTTTTTATTCTTTGTGTGTATTCCCTGTTCAAACCTAAGGAACACCCTGAACTCCCTTCCCCATCCTTCACCTTTTTGTACTGCAATAACGTTGTATAATATGCTTGCACTATTCTCCTGGGCGCACCAAGCATGCAAGAAGAAAAAAACACCCTGAAGCTTTTTTTTTCCAGAATAAAAACACTGTATTATTTGTGTATATAGAGAGACTAATGGTGAGAGAGAATTTGAACTCTGTCTCCTGTATAAAAGCATGCACTGAATTACTTGTATGTAGATCACGCTGTAAATGCTGCAGAGTACTGTAAGATCCTACACTTGAAATCACAATTGACAAGCAACTTCATCTTTTTTTAAAAAAAGAAGAAACAAAAAACTAAACCGAAGCTGTGCAATGGATTTTGTGCCTTTTTTAAATCCATGTATGTTAATCCAGACAATCGGAAAAAAACGCTTGTATACTACCAAAACCTTATTAAAGAATCAAAGGCAGAACTTTCTGATGGTGGTTTTCTTTGCAGTTACCTTCACTGGAGTTTAGCCACTTTGTTATTATGCAGCCTTCAGATGTTGGACAAGGCCTGTAAATTAGTACACATGAAAGATATTTTCCCCATAGAAGTTCAGAAAACAGTCTTTCCCTTCTGAGATAGCAGCTCCTCCTCCTGGAGGAAGACAAGGTAAATCTCAAAGTTCAATAGAAGTTAGATTGAGTCCATCACCTTCAACATAGTCTCTTCCATCAGATAGCTATTAACTATCAGTAAGTTGTTAAAAATCTTTATTATAATTTGAATCCATTGCATCAGGTTGTATCTTATGCTACTTTAAGGACCTGAATCAATTGCTTCAAATCTGTTGGAGGTAATGGGTTCTTTTTCATTGGAAATTTGTGAACAGAGAGTTTGAATGGCCGGTTGTCAGGCATAATTTAGATACAGATTTCTGGCATTGGCGGGGAGTTAGACTAGATGACTTTTGGGATCCTTACAGTAGTACAGGCCTATGATTGTGTAAGCCGTGCTGTTCTATGCCAGCTCAGATAGTAGTTTCTTTGGAGCATGTACTGACTCCATATTGTGATTTTGCACACCGCTGCTCCCCTTGTTTTCCCTGCTTATTTAGTAGACCTGAGCAGGACAAGGAAAGAGACTGGTCTTTCTTTGAGAACTGGGATCAAGCCAACAGTTTGCACTCAGGTGCTTTGTGGATAGGCTCTTCCTCATAGTGGCAAAAGGCAGGTGATGAGAGTCTGTATGGTGGCTGGGTGTTTCTTCTCCATCTTGTGTAGTGACACAGGAGAGCTGCAGTAATGACTCATACTATGGAGAGGACTGCAGCAGCCTCTAAGCACACAGTTTGTGAAGACCAAATGTGGCAGCAGGACTCCTCTTGTGAGGGCACAACTAACCATGAGATAAAGGGAATCACTTGCATTATTATTTCCCAAGGCAAGCCACCTCCAGAGTCACATTAGCTTCCTCAGAACTATATGCTTACAAAGTAAAACCCAATCTTGTGTTGTGTGACCAGAGAAGTCAAGGGATCTTATGGAAGCAGCCAGATTGAAAGATCTCTGGGTTACTGAGGTGAAGGGTGGAGGAATAAATCACATTTCCTGGACAAATGTCAGTATTTCTACAGTGCAAGGAAGACACCACAAGTCCACGAGCAAGTGCAGGAGTTATGCTTATAGCTGCTCATAGCAGAAGGGCAATGGGCTTTCTTTCTCCTTGTTCTTCTTCCTGTGGTTCTACTGTTGAATTGCCAGGCTTCTGTCTTACGTGCCCATGAGCTAGAGCTGTGATGAATTAAAATACACAGTGTTGGGCTAGATGCACAAATAAGTTTGACCTGTGATGCAGATTTGAGAGGGGTGATACCAGACATAGGAAAGGACGGTTTTTGTCCAGAAAAAGACAACAGAGTGTTTCTGCCACTAGAGAATGGGGATAGGAACACAGCTAAAACAAGTGCTGGCATCATACAAAGAAATGATGGCATCATCCAGGCGCCAGTGGTTCATGATCCAAACAAGGTCTCTACAGCCCCTTGACTCCGCCCAGAACACTGAAAACTGATGTGTCTAGGTTTCTTGTCAGATTTCTTCATAGTTATCCTTTGTCTTTTCTTAGAAGCAAACACCTGTCCTTGACCATCTGATAACAACTGAGTACCATAAGCTGATTAATGGCTGCATCCATGAAGATGGCTCAAAGCCTTTTTTCCATGACTCACCCAAGATCTGAAATACATTAGATATAACTCTTTTCAGATGTGAGCTGTAGTTCATGAAATCTTGTCATTACTTGAAACATAATGTATGTATAAATAAACTCAAATGCAAGTCTAGTGCTCCTGGCATTTGGTATCAAGACCTAATTAATGAATGTAGTAGTAGAGGTAACAACAACAACAATAATGATACAAAAGTGGAGAACTTGTGAGTAGTGACCACACCTTGTGCAGTTGATTAGAGTGCCAGGAAGAAGTCATTCTGATTGTTCCACATTGACCAAGAAACTCCTGGTTTCCACAGCATCTGCGGTTGATCCTCCCGGAAGGACTGGAAACTACAAGAGGACTGATCATCTTGCACAGCCAGCCTAGTGTGCCCTCTACATCCAGATCCAGATCTTTATAAAGATGCTAGTTACAAAACTTTCTTTTTACTCTCCCTACCTCCACTACATGGATAGAGGACATTTCATGTCCTTTCATGTTTCTGAAATGGACTGCAACCAAAGAATGCTCATATTAGAGGGCCTTAGACTGGGCCCTTGTGGTGAATACACTACACATTTGAGCACTGGATGAAATTTGGGGGCAAGAAAGTTCTAGGTGTTTCCATGGTGAGCATTTGCTGTGGAATTGCCATTCTTCCTTTACTCACTGTTTACAAGCATGAACAAAACTTCCTTTTCCTATGCCGCTTTTCAGCACTCAGAAAATCTCATTAAAACAAAAAACAACCAATAATAGAGGGGCGGCTGGCACTCTTTTGGGTGTTAATAAACTATAGCACAGCTGTCCCATAGGTTCTTGTGCAAGCTTTTGCAAGGGCTGGATAAGATTGCACTGTCTAAATGGACATTATGGGTTGCTTTAGTAATTTCCTGTGTCTTTGGTCTCTCTTCCATTTACATTAACAGTTTGCTATTAATAGGGCCTTAATTTTCAATCTTGTCATTATTGTTCTAAATAACTGTCATGTCAAGGAGGGAGTTTTCCGCTGCTCCAGAAACTAGGACAAGGAGCAATGGATTCAAGCTGCAGGAAAGGAGATTCTACCTGAACCTCAGGAAGAACTTCCTGGCGGTCAGAGCTGTCTGGCAGTGGAATATGCTGCCTTGGAGTGTGGTAGAGTCTCCTTCTTTGGAGGTTTTTAGGCAGAGGCTGGATGGCCATCTGTTGGGAATGCTTTGATGTATGTTCCTGCATAGCAGGGGGTCGGACTGGATGGCCCCTGTGGTCTCTTCCAACTCTATGATTCTATGATTCTATTAGATCTAAGAGTCCCCTAATCAGCACTGGACTGCAGTTGTAATGGAAAGTATTTTATACTTCCCACCCTCCTTCCCTAGTTCTGACTGGGGGTCCACACTATACATTTGGAGAAGAGGTTAGAGAGACTGTCCACCTGCTATAGAGGTATGGAAATTGCTCCACTTCTGGCTAGAACTAAAATGCCAACAGTTAATTGCTGCTGAAACAGCCATGGTTTGGCTATGTCCTCTGTCATCTCAGGCTAGCATATCTAGGGGAATTTCCCTGAAGAATCCACTTCCAGGTTACAAATTCCCTGAGTTGAGCAGAGCCTAAACTGAGCGCTGATGGCCATGATTTGACACATCTTTGAGCACCGAGTTTTAATTCTTCTTAAAGGACTTGTCTTCAAAATTATATTCTTGATAGCTGTTGCAGCAGGACACAAGGTTTGAAACTGGGGAGCCAATTTGCTAATTAATCATTCATTTCCTGTAAAAATACAGTAGACATTGCCTGACTCCATTCCAAATTGTAATTCCCACTTCTCTGAGTTTCAGATTAGGGCTGTTTATAGTTTTTGTCCCAGACCAACCTGTTCTGTGGAAAAGGACTGGAATTTAGATGTCCAAAGATCCTTCAGATTTTCTTCTTGGCAGTATGAAGGGCCAACCAATTCTCTTCTTATTTGTGAATGAGCAAGCATCTGTCTTTTGGGGACTACTTTCCTTGCAAATTGCAGCTTCCTAAAACTGCCTCCTGTTTCTCGGATGTGTGTGTAGATTAGGGAATGTATTACATAGCCCATACTTTTGAACTTCTATCTCTTATCCCGCTGTCCCCTTAGCAACCTCTACAGCTTCAAAACTGCTTTTAATTCTAAACCCCTGCAGCCTTGTGAGTTTACTATTAAAATTTGATGTTCCCCAATGCAACTGTTTTCTGTACCTCCCTTCGGAGGCGTATCTAGGGTGGGGCAACTGGGCAGTGTGCCCTGGGTGGCAATTCCAGGGGGGTGCCAAAAAGGTGAACCCCTCCACCCACCTGGACCTGGCCTGCCGTGCCCCACCCTGCTCCCACTGGAGTCTTCCTCAGCCCGGGGCGGCAGTGGCAGGAGAAGCAGCACCTCGGGACACAATTTCCACCCTTGCTCTAGGTGCTGTTGAACCTAGATATGCCACTGCCTGAGACTCTTGCACTGTTCCAGCAATACATGTCAGCCATACTACTTGTAATTTCTTTACTTCATGTATTTATAGTACTTCCTCTCTTTCATGGCACCCAAAGCGCTCTACAGTTGTAAAATGCTAACATAAGTGTTACCAGAACCAACCTCCCTGCCATCCTTTAGCTGAAGTAAACAGAGGAAATGATGCCCATTGTGCCTAAAATGTCATTTTTTTTTCTGAATCAAATTAATTTTTTTTTTTTAGGGGATCCTGAGGGCCACAAATATGGGCCTGGAGGTTGCAAGTGACCAGTGGGCAGCACTTTCCCCACTCCTGATTTAAGACTTAGTTTAGTTCAGCAAAAATTGATATTTTGGGCATAATGGGCACCATCACTCCTATTTAGAAAGAAATTATTTACCTCAGCTAAAGCTCGGTGATGAAATACTGGTAATATTTCCCTGTGTCACATGATATGGGCATCTTCAGTGGTTATCCCATCTTAGTTGGATGTATCACAACATATCAGTTCTGTACTAAAAGAATCTTTGATCTTTGTGGATGAACAAGTTCTTTTAAATGATATCCCTGTGATTTGGAATTAAACCAATGGCCAGCATGGTTGGATCCTATGTACTCTTCCTGTTGCCAAAAGACTTGTACTCCCAAGAGTGGAAAGATAAAGATTCTCCATCTATTGTTCAATGGTCAGAAGAGCATGCTGCTTTAGCTACAAATGAATGTGTATTTCGCAAATGCCAGCTTCAATAATATGCCTTTTTGGAAATATGATCAGCGTATATTAATGTATATGCCTAGCCCACATACACAAGGAACTCTAGGGTAAGAAACACAAAGGTTTTCAGTCCTCCAGCCATTCATACTGTCTATCAGTCTCAGTGACAGGTGCCACGTGGCTGGCCGGACACACCAGACAGGGAGAAATAACAGATGGCAACTGCTTGCCTTTGAATCCAGGAAAAAGAAGAAATTATTTTCCCATGCCCATCTCGTGGGCAATAGACTTGTAAAGCCACAGATCTTCCCATAAGGAAAAAAGGAATAGTTTACAGCTGCAGAAGCGGATGACTGCAATTAAATCAGTCATAAGTAGAGAAAGGATCACCACTGACTTGTAGGTTTAGTATAAGAGTACTGGGGGGAAAAGCCCTTTGTGGCTGATTTCAGAAGTGATGGGAACAGTGGAGACAGGATGGCTGTCTAGCATTCTTCACAGACAGCACTTCTGTATTTGAAGGTATGTGCTGTGGGAATCATTCACTCTGCCAGATGTTATTGGACTTCACAGTTAGCTATGCTGGCTAGGATTGTTGGGAGGTCTAGTCCAACACCATTTGGAAAGCTGCACAATTGCTCTCTCTTAAGGGCTTCTCAGATTCGCTCCCATTGAAAACTCAGGAAATGTAAGAAGGGAGAAGAGGGACATTGAAGTTGCCAGTCGACAAGTGAACACCTAGGGCCCATTCACACTACACCAATGGTTGTTAACCTTTTCTTTACCAGGGACCCCCTGTAAATATAATTTGTTGCCAAGGACCCCCAAGACTTAACTCAAGATTTAAGTATTTAAAGTTAGATTTAAATACACAAATATGTATTTAAATATTCACATATTTATTTATTAAAGGTCTCTGGAGACTAGGAGTCAAATCCCCACTCAGACGCGGAGTGAGCTTGGGCAAATCCCAAGTAGAAAAACAGCACTATAATTGGGGGTTTTGAAAAGGCCCCTACCATGCCAATTAAAGTACCATATGAAATTTTAGGCAAATCCAAATATTTTTTTTTGTTGCTTTTACAGTGACAGACAAGTGGCCACCCTGTAAGATGTGGCTCTGTATGGCTGTACATCAGGGCTGGGCAAAGTACAGCCTGCAGGCTGCATGCAGCCCCAAGAGAAATTTTTGTGGTCCCCCAAGACCCCCAAGGGGATTAAAAAGTTTTTAAAAAATCAGAAATGTTTGATTTTTTTTTTTAACCACAAATGCTTAAAAATGACCTGAGGGCATTTCCATGGGTCTCAGGCCTCTCTGGATCCCCCCAGGAGTCAAAATGGAATTTTGCAAATATTTTCCAAAGATTGTTTTTGCCTCAAAATGCCCCAAAATGAGACTTAAAACATGCCCACATAGAGGCTGTTTGAGGGGCAGTTTTTCAAAATTCAGGAACAGATACGGCCTTGCATGGTCTCTTGGAGGGCTGGTGTGGTCCCCTGGTCTTTCCCAGTTGCTCACCCCACTTTACATCATTGCTCTTCTAAAATAAGTGGCACAGCATATTTCTAGCCACTGTGTAGTATATCTCTTTTAGCTTGTTGACCTACCAACCACAGGAAAGGAGATTCCACTCTTTTATCATATTATTGCATACATAAAGCACCGTTTCATATGGGTCTTTCAAATTTGCTTGGTCGCATGTGCATGCAATTTACTCTCCATTAAGGGATTATTTTAATGGATGAGCCAAGCGAAGATTTGTTGAAAGATTCGAAACCATTTCTGGACTTTTTCAGCAATAAGAAATCAAATGATGTAATAATCTCTGGCTATAGTTACTAGTAATTCTAGCAGGATTGTTTAGCTGGATCTGGAATGATAAAATCATATATTTGCTGTTTTTTCCTTTTTTTCTTTCATTACAGTTTGGCTTGTAACTTAGTGATCAGTATTTTAGTTAGTGTTCAGCAATTTTGTTTAGTATTGTGCTTTAGTTAATTAAAGTTTTTCCTCTTTTATCTTTTTGTTTCTTTTCTCCTTTCTCCTTTTTCTTTTCCTGAATGTTTTTTACTTTGATTGTGAATTACAGTGGGCCCTCAACTTTTGTGAGTTCAGAACTCAAGGATTTGATTATTTGCAAGTTTGTTTGTTTGTTTGTTTATAAAATTCTTACTCTATTTGCTTCTGCCACAGGAGAAAAAAAAGTTCTCTCTAGGAATCTCCAGGTCTTAAAGTGCAATTCTATGGTCCATGTCCTCCAGAAGTGGACCATAGAATTGTGTGGGGGATCTAGAGATTCCTAGACAGAACACTTCTCTAGGGATTGCTATGTCCTCTAGGATTCTGTGACCCACTTCCACCAGACGTTGACCATAGAATCACGCTGGACCTAGAGATTCCTAGAAAAGTGTTCTCAGGGTTTTTATTTTTATTTGTGGTTTTTCCATTTTTGTGGGGGTCTTGTGAAAGTGGAGGGCTCACTGTAGTTTGTGTCAAAATTAATATTTTTAATAAGTTTTAATATTTTTTTAAAAAAAAGAAAAGGAAAAAAGGACAGCTCAGACAATGTTTAGTTGAAAACTAAAGACATTTTAGAAGGGAGAACAAGGTCCTCAGAGTTGCCAAACAACAGTGAGCCCTTGCTCCACTCCACGTGCAAATGCCAGCTTTGGCAAAGCTGCCTTAATTGCCCAGAGGGCATATTCAACCACTGCAGGACTGTAGCCGTGTATAGGTCTGATCTAAAATAACTGAAATTAATATAAATGTATAAAATTGTTCACCCAGTAATATTGAAGCTATGTGGTAACAATTCAAATCAAGCCTTGCATCGTTCAAGGTATTTCAAATCGTGCCTGTTGAAAATCTTGAGATTATGCCATATATTAAAGCTTGTTTGCTGTTTATTTTGTTACTTCTTGATAGCTAGAAGTTAGACTGGAAATAAACGATTTTTAAAAATGCCACTAGAAAGAACCAGCTGTTCACTCAAGATGCAGAACTAGAGCTAAATCCAGTCAGTCTCAGCTACAGTATCGTCATTGAATCAGTGGAAACTTGGTAAATCAGCATGTGCATAAGTTCCATTTATTCAGTGAATGCACCATTGCTGGGATTAACAACTGGATTTAGGCCTAGACTTCAAAGAAGCAGAGAATATCACTGGGATAAGCTATTATGCAATGTACTGTTTGAGAAGAAAAGAGACACTGTGTGTATCTCAAAATTTTTCACTGCTTTATTTTGTTGTAATATATCACTGAATACGTAGGATACAGTTTGTCCAAACTGATTTCAGTGGGAGCATTAAACCTATAGTTAAATTTTTACCATTTAAGTTTAAGTGCTTAAGTCTATCTGGCTTATACTCCCCCTGCCACTGCAACTACATCAAATGTATACTGACATATTTTGGTAGATTGTTTGAAGGCATTGTATGTGGATCTGCCTTTGAAGACTAGTTAGAAACTGCAGTTTAATAAAAAAAAATTAGGGGATCACAGCTAGAGTCTTTCTTTGAGGCTGTACCCCACATTTAGAATGTTCACTTGGGCTGTTCCTCTGACTTTGAATTGACTATATCATGGGCCGTTTTTATTTGCTCAGGATTTTCTTCTTTAATTGATGTATGCTATTCTTCAGTGTTTTTTACTTATTTAATTTGTATTTATTGATTTTTTTAAAATAAAATCTCTTTTGTTTTAATTGTTGAAATCTGCCTGAAGATGTGTTGAAGATTATAAAATGGGATTAAAAACAACAAATTAATAAATACTTTTACCTATGATTCTATCAGGGATAGTTTCTGGTTTATTAATTGCAGTTTACAGAGAAATGAGGGAAAGTGTTTTATACAATGTATGCATGCATTAAAAGCAGGTGTGACAGAGTTGTGAGGTCATGTTGGGTGGCCTCATTCTAAGGGACCGCACATCCTTCTTACCGTATATTTGAAAGTGATGCAACAGAGTTCTGTGATCTTCTATGCAGGGAAGACTCCTGAATGTTCCAAGTCAGTCAGTGCATAGCAGAGGTCATCAGCAACATGAGAGTCAGATTAGCCAGCACAACCCATTAATTTCTCATGTGTGCTTCAGATGTGTGGGGCAAACATGTGTGTCCTATGAACTACCCTAGTAAGAGTTTTTTACCAGCTCTGCATAGAAAATTTGCCCTGCAACTGAACTATACCCTGCCTCCCTTCTGTTTCTGGCTACTGCATTTGGCTACACCATGCTGCTAATAGCCCTTCTACATTTAGCCACCCTTCCCTCATTCTATAGTTCTTCTTGGGTTTCAGAAGAGTATTTAGCCACTTTATTTCTGGAAGTACGTTGAGTTATTCATAAGGCTCATCAGTACTCTCCCAAAGAGATCAACCAGAGCTTCACTACCATGTCAGTATATAGATGGTTTGTTCCTTATTATATCCTCAACGTCCTTGGTTTTTTTTGCGGAAGTTGCTGACAGGAGGCTTGATACTGAATCATGTACCTGCATACCCCGCCAAGATCTGATTCTAGTCATTACCTGGATGGAAAAACTATTTTCAATTCTATAGAAGAAAAAGGGTGCAAAAATGTTAGTTGACAAGAACATCTTCTCCTCTGTGCAATAAAGAAATAGCCTTGGATTGGTCCAATATCTTAATTTCCCATGACTCTGAGAAAACTTTTGGGAGTGTGAAGAAAAGTCCATCCCCTCCTCAGATTTAATTTAGTGTTTGAAACGAGGTAGGCCAAGATTCTATATCAATCAGGCAGAGCAGAACTTGGGCGGTTCTGTTTCCATCCTCCAAGGCACTGTTCTCTAGTTCTTTGTGTCTAATTTAAAATCTCTCCCTCTGCAGAGCTGTGAAGCCATGAAGGGGAACATTTGTGCTGGTACTGCTTACCTGTGGGGAGGGGATAGGAGACAGTGGAGAGGATAATTAGACAGTGAAGAAATGGTTCAGCTCAGGTCAAAGGGGAAAGGAAATGAGAGCAAGCTGTCTGATGGAATGTACCGTTCTATTCCTTTACCTCAGAGCTACTTGGTCCCAGTGGCCTCTCTGCTTCTTCACATCCCCACCAGGAAGCAGCAGCAGCTGGGGCCACAAAGAAACCTTCACTGTTTGAGATCAACATGCATGTGACAATGTCATCGCTCTTCAGATTTTTCTTCATTGATTTTGACTGCACTCATTGCCATTAACTTGCCAGTGCTTCCCATTATCTACTTGTTTCTCATAGATTAGTTGACTTTTGCTGGACTTTACTGAACAACCATTTTCTTATTAATGGACCATCGTGGAGCCTTTGGGAATCACAAAAGCAGATCTTGAAGGCAATATCCCTCTCTTACTGTGGCTTCGAAAGAGCTGGTGTTTATCAGCATACTGATGCAGGACTGAGAATTTCTGTATAGTCATCCTGGCTAACTGTCATTGATACACCTTTTGTCTTTCAATTTATTTAATCCTCTTCTGAAAGATGTGAAAACACATCACCAATTAGTTGCAGTGAGTTCCATGTTGTCACAGAAACATAGAATCCATAGAGTTGGAAGAGACCATAGGCCATCCAGTCCAACCCCCGCCATGCAGGAATATATAATCAAAGCACTCCCAACAGATAGCCATTCAGCCTCTCCCTAAAAGCCTTCAAAGAAGAAAACTCCTCCACACTCCAAGGCAGCATATTCCACTACTGAATAGCTCTTACCATCAGGAAGTTCTTCCAAATGTTTAGATGGACTCTCTTTTTTGTAGTTTGAATTCATTGCTTCATGTCCTAGTCTTTGGAGCTGGAGAAAACAAGCTTGCTCCATCCTCTATATAACATCTGTTCAAATATTCGAACATGGCTATTGTGTTGTCTCTTAACCTTCTCTTCTCCAGGCCAAACATACCCAGCCCCCTAAGCTGCTCCTCATGGTTTCCAGGCCTTTTACATTTTGGTTGCCCTCCTCTAGACACATTCCAGCTTGTCTTTGTCCTTCCTGACCTGTGGCGCCCAGAACTGGTCATAGTATTCCAGGTGGGATCTGACTAAAGCAGAATAGATTAGTACTACTACTTCTATTGACCACAACACTATACTCCTATTGATGCAGCCTAGAACTGAATTGTGGTATCCAGAATTTTATACAGTTTTCCAGGTGGAGTCTGACCAAAGCAGAATACTTCCCTCCATCTAGACACTATATTCCTGTTGAGGCAGCTTAGAATTGCAATGGCTTTTTTTAGCTGCTGCATCACACTGTTAATTAATGTTCAGCTTATGGTCTACGAAGACTCCTAGATCCCTTTCACATGTACTATGGTCAAGCCAGGTGTCATAGAATCATAGAATCATAGAGTTGGAAGAGACCACAGGAGCCATCGAGTCCAACCCCCTGCTATGCAGGAACACCCATCAAAGCATTCCTGACAAATGGCCATCCAGCCTCTGCTTAAAAACCTCCAAAGGAGGAGACTCAACCACACTCCAAGGCAGCATATTCCACTGCTGGACAGCTCTGACCGTCAGGAAGTTCTTCCTGAGGTTCAAGTGGAATCTCCTTTCCTGAAGCTTGAATCCACTGCTCCTTGTCCTAGTCTCTGGAGCGGTAGAGAACAAGCCTGCTCCCTCCTCAACATGACATCCCTTCATATATTTAAACATGGCTATCATGTCCTCTCTTAACCTTCTCTTCTGCAGACCAAACATACCCAGCTCCCTAAGGCATTCTTCATAGGGCATGGCTTCCACCCTTCACCATTTTGGTTGCCCTCCTCTGGACACGCTCCAGCTTGTTGACATCCTTCTTGAATGGAGGTGCCCAGAACTGGACACAATATTCCAAATGAGGCCTAACCAATGCAGAATAGAGTGGTACCATTACCTCCCTCGGTCTAGACACCATACTCCTATTGATGCAACCAAGAATCACATTGGCTTTCTTGGCTGCTGTGTCACACTGCTGACTCATGTTCAGCTTGTAATCTACCAAGACTCCTAGATTCTTTTCACACGTACTGCTATCCAGCCACATGTCCCTCATCCTATACTTGTGACTTTCATTTTTTCTGCCCAAGTGCAGGACCCTACATTTCTCTCTGTTGAAATTCATTTTGTTAGCTTTGACCCAGCTCTCCAATCTGTCAAGGCCATGTTGAAATTTGATCCTATCCTCTGGTGTGTTAGCAACCCCTCCCAGTTTGGTATCATCTGCAGATTTGATCAGCATGCCCTCACTCCGTCATCCAAATCATTGATGAAGATGTTGAATAGGACTGGGCCCAGGACAGAACCCTGTGGCACCCCACTAGTCACTTCTCTCCAGGATGAAAAGCAGCCATTGGTGATCACCCTTTGGGTGTGGTCGGTCAACCAATTACAAATCCAACTTGCAGTAGCCCTGTCCAACCCACATTTCACTAGCTTCTTTGCAAGAATGTCATGGGGAACTTTGTCAAAGGCCTTACTGAGGTCAAGATATGCTACATCTATCAAGCTTGTAACCCTATCATAAAAAGAGATAAGATTAGTCTGGCATGACTTTTTTCTGAGAAATCCATGCTGGCTTTTAGTGATTACAGCATTGCTTTCTAAGTAATTACAAACCGACTGTTTAATGATCTGCTCTAGGATCTTTCCTGGAATTGATGTCAGGCTGACTGGGTGATAATTATTAGGGGCCTCTTTTCTCCCTTTCTTGACGATGGGGATGACATTTGCCCTCCTCCAGTCTGCTGGGACTTCTCCTGTTCTCCAAGAGTTCTGAAGAATTATTGCAAGGGTCACTTGTTCTATATATGTACATTTCGTCTTTTCTACCTAAGTGCAGTACCTTCCTTTTCTCCCTGTTGAAATTCATTTTGTTAGTTTTGACCTAGCTGTCTAATCTGTTAAGGTTATTTTGAATCCTGATCCTGTCCTCTGGGGTATTAGCTACCTCTCCTAATTTGGTGTCACCTCAAATTTGATAATTGTATTCCTTCATCCAAGTCAGTGATAAAGATGTTGAATAACACCTGTCCAGGACAGAATCCTGTGGCACCCCGCTAGTCACTTTTCTTCAAGATAAAGACTTGTTTTTGAGAAAGCTGTGTTGACTTTAGTGATCATGGCATTCTTTTCTAAATACTTACAGATTGTCTGTATAATGATCTGCTCAATAATCTTTTGGGTGTTAATATCAGACTGATTGGACAGTAACTCTCTGATCCTCTTCTTTTCCGCTTTTTTGAAGATGGAGACAACATTTGCCCTCCTCCAGTCTGCTGGGGCTTCTCCTATTCTTTAGGAATTCTCAAAGATTATTGCCAGTGGTTCTGAGATTTCCTCTGCCAATTCTTTTAATATCTGTGGATATAGTTCATCTAGTCCTGGAGACTTGAATTCATTTAGAGTAGCCAGGTATTCCTGTACTACCTCTTTATCTATTCTGTGCTGCATTTTCCCTGCTGCATCATCTGTTCCAGTTTCCCTAAGTCAAGCACTGTTTTTCTTTGGGGAGAAGACTGAGGCAAAGAAAGTGTTGAGTAGTTCTGACTTTTCTCTGTAGCATTTTACCCTCTTCTCCCCATAGCGGCCCTACCATTTCTTTGTTCTTCCTTTTGCTATGGATAAAAAAAAAGAGAGAGAGAGCTCTTTTTATTGTTTTTAACTTTTCTAGCCAGCCAACGCTTGTTCTACACTTTAGCTTTTCTGACTTTCTCCCTATTTGTTTGAAAACCTCTTTGGTGATTTTCTCCCTTTTACATTTCTTTTACATGTCCCCTTTAAGTCTTAGGTCAGTTGAAAGGTCTTTAGACATCCATGCCAGATTCTTTAGATACCTCCCATTTTTCCTCTTGTTTGAACTGTTTGAAAATCGTGCCTTCAATATCTCACTTCTAAGAAACTCTCATCCATCATGAACTATAGTATTCATGACCACAGGATCGTACCCAGTATTTCCCTAAATTTTCTTAAAGGCTAGATTGCATGTCTGATTATGTTTGGCTTCTCCTTTCTGTTGTACAACAAATATGGTCACTCCTACTTAAGGATCCTGCCACTTCTGCCCCATTAACCAGGTCATCATTGTTGGTTAGGATCAGATCTAAAAAATCTGATCCCCTTGTTGCCTCTTCCTTGTTGGAAGTCAAATTCTGCCAAGAATATAAGGTCCAACAAATTCCTCACTTGCCTTGCAGATAATTAAATTCTCTGCAAGGCAAGTGAGGAGTTTGCTGGACCTTATGTTCTTGGTAGAATTTTACTTCCAACAAATATTAGGATAATTGTCATCTGTTCCAGGAACGTCATCCAAGTTCTCAATCTGGCTTGGAGGTCTGTAGTAGACTCCCAGAATGATGTTGCTGTTGTTTCTCTCCCCTTTAATTTTTACCCAGATGCTCTCAACCTGGCTTCCAGGATTTAAGTCATGGATCTCTTCACAGGTGTAAATATCCTGGACATATAGTGCCACTCCTCCTCCTTTCCTGTTCAGTCTGCTTCTCTGAAATAGGTCATTACTATATTCCAATCATAAGACTCATCCCACTAGGTTTCAGTGATACCTATTATATCATATTTGCTTTGCTACATTTAAGAGTTCAAGTTCATCTTGTTTATTTCCCATGCTCTGTTCAAGGATTTTTTCCCCTCCCACTGTTAGGTTCTTGTACTATTCACCCAGTTCTGTCTATAACATTTGGGCTATTATCTCCAGCATTTGATGATCTTTTGTGAAGATATACTTTGGTTGGTTTGTCTGCGCTTCATATTTTGCAGAGCTTGGCAATCTTCCTTTTTGGACTGCACTTCCCAGGATCTCCTATGGCCAGTGAATAAGCTGGCCACAGGATTCTGGGATCTTTGCTGTTGTTGTGTGCTTTCAAGTTGTTTCCAGCTTGTGGTGATCCTAAGACAAAGCTATCACAGAGTTTCTTGGCAAGATTTAGTCAGAGGAAATTTGCCATTTTCTTCCTCTGAGGCCGAGAAAGTATGGCCCTTTCCACACGGGGGACGGGGAAACGGGGCAGCGCATGCAGGGACGGATCTTACCTGAAAACGGGTTGCTCCGTCCCTGTGGGGAGCGCACGTTCGCCGCTCCACACGCTGGCGAATTTCGGCAGCGTTCGGCGGCGCCCAAAATGGCGGCCGGAGACTTCCGGCGGTGCTCCGCCAATCAGGGCAGTGCGCCAGCCAGAAGCCCGCCCCCGGGCAGTTTCAAACAGGGCGCTGCAATGGGTTAGCGTGCTTGCGTTTTTTAAAAACCACATAAAATGTGATTTTTAAAAAACGCGCCGCTACCGCTTGCAGCCGCATTAGGGTGGTTTGAGGTGTGGAACCTCCACTTTTCAAACCGCTCTAGCGCGCCCCACGGTGTGGACGACCTCCGGATGAGGTTGCCCTAAGCTGTTTTTTTTACCCCGTGTGGAAAGGGCCTATGACTTGCCAGCGTCAGCCAATAGGTTTTTGTGGCTGAGCAGGGATACCGACCCTTGTCTCCCAGAGCCCTAGTTCCACACCCAAACCACTATTCCACCCTGGCACCCATTCTGGAAGCTACAGTACATTCTCCCAAAACCAAACCTCAAAACCTTTCCCAAGCAGTTTTTGATTATGTACTTCTGATCGCACATGTTAAAAATGCTTCCCATTCATTTCTTGAAATGAATCTTCACTTTTAAGAGCATGTTTTTATAAAAGGAAGGCTTTTTATACTTCACAATAATCTTGTGTGTTTCTGTCTTGTCCCTGGATATTTCAAGTTTGATGGAAGGCATTCTTACCTGTAGAACAATTTGTTCTACATCTTCCCATTTCTAACTTTTTAAGTATCCTCTGGTCATGGTACTACAAGTTGTTGTGAGCCACAGGCTTTGTTGTTTCACTGTTTTATACCATTACCTTTTATAGGTGGCCTTGTAAGCTTTCCAGCTGATTATTTTTGCTTGCATTATGGCCCATGAGCCTGCTGATGCCTTGGTGCACAGTAAGCTTTTTCATTGTTACCTCTTTGGTGTGCTCATCAGACATCACACTAGTAGGAGGTGAAGGCAAGCTACTGTCCTTTACTTGTCTTTAGCAACAGTGGCCTGACACGAAAGAGAGGCACCTGCCTCTCATTCCTTCCTACTAGCATTAGATCTGGATATTCAAGATGAAGAACTGAAAAAGAATGAGGGGGAAGTTCAATGACTTGTTTCTTAAACATCTCAGAAGACGCTTTGGGGCTTTAAAGACCAGCTTTTAATACGATGTGGTAATGTACCCTCCAAGATATCTGAACAATGCTCTCGTCTTTTTTTGCAGCATTTATACTCATAGGAAGGTGGTTTTTTTTGTACTTCTTATGTATTTTTCTTATTATAATATATTATTATATTACTTATTATATTTTTACTTGCTGCTGTTTTATCTGGTTTGAGGGGCACAACCTACATTCCCAGGGAATGTGGCTTATGGCTTTTTACAAAAATACCTTCCTTCAGACCTGTGGCAAAAGCAATCTGCCTCTCTCCCCAAAAGATTGTTGGGTAGTGAGGAAAAAGGAGGAGAGGAAGGGATGTTTGTGGAAGAGGAAGAATTAACCCCACCTACATTTGACTGGGGCTCTGCCCACCACTATTTTCAGCCCCACCCACAACTAGCATGCAATCTTTCAAGAGATCACTCCTAAGGAAATGTGGCCCTTTGCAGAAAGAAGATTTTCCCCATTGAAATTATCTCATTCTAATAAATTCTGAAAATAGGATGACCAGATCAATTCAAGCTGCCATACTATTTCTTTTTTAATGTAGTTTTAATTGTCTCCCAGATAATGAGATGTTTTTATGTGTCTTGTTCCAGATATTTACACTGAAGCCTTTTGAAATGAATGGTCTCCCCAAGGTGGTGCCTTTAAGTTTGCCTTACCAAGATTTCAAAAGGGATGTTTCAGAAAACAGAGAAAGATCCAGAATCTTCCAGCGTGTAAAGAAGGTGGATTTCTCAAATGTTGTCTTAACTGCCCCTTGCAAAACACCCGTACCCGATCTCGAAATGGCAAATGGCAGATCCAAACAGGAAGAAGAGGAAGAGGAGGAGGAGGAGGAGGAAGAAGAAGAGGAGGATGCTGGTGAACTAGGAGAAGAGCTTGATATGCACAGTGACTCAAGCAGTGATGTGAGCCAGAAAAGTACTGAGCGCAGTCAGGAAGGGGCCCCATCCACCCTCTTGGCTGATGACCAGAAGGAGTCTAAGGGCCGAGCTTCAGCTGCAGAAGGAGACTTGGAACTTGAGGAAGGCTCAAAGACATTGGTTCTCTTTTCACCAGGGGACATAAAGAAATCTCCCGTGAACACAGACCTGCCTCCTGATGTTGATCTTGGAACTCTTGCTGCTTTGACACCTCAAACTGAGAAACCTCAGCCTATGGGAAGCCAGTTGGATGTATCAGAGCCAGGAACATTGTCCTCCATCCTCAAGTCAGAACCAAAGCCTCCTGTTGCTGTGGCCACAGCCTCCTCCCCTTTTACCAAAGTTGAACGCACATTTGTTCATATTGCTGAAAAGACCCATTTAAACATCATGTCTTCCAGTGGCCAGCTGATGAGGCACGAGGAATACCCCACCCCAGGACAATTTGAAGAGATAATAGTTGAAGAAGAACTAGAAGAAAATCAGGTCTTGGTAGAAAATGGAAGTGTGAATTCAGCTCTGGAAGGGGGAGAGATGGAAAGCTGTGCTCTTTCAGTCAACCATATTGAAACCACCTCTGATATTGGAGGGGAACAGCCCTTGCTTCTCAATGGTGTTAGCAAAATGGAAGAGGAAGAGCTAGAACTTAAAGGCAAACTTGTCCCTCAGTTAGATTTGGAAGAAACTGATAAGCCAATTTCAGAAGAGCCTGGCCTTGAAAATAAAATTCTTGCAACAGAAACCCTAAAACAAAAAGAAACGCTTCCAGATGTTCCAAAAGAAAGTCCCAAGAAGCCTTTGAACATCAGATACCGAAGCCGGATTCCTATCTTACTCTCTGAAGAGGACACTGGTTCAGACCTTTCAGGTTCACAGTCTGGCAAAGAGAGGCTGTACAAGCGGCTGAAACAACAGGATTTGGCCCGCTTGGTGATGGAGAAAAGGCAAAACCGTCTGCTCAGGTTAGCTTCAGGAGCTTCATCTTCTGCTTCCTCCAGTGATGAGAGGCGACGAGCTTCGGAAACTTTGTCAGCCACAGGGTCTGAAGAGGACACCCATGATTCAGATGATTTTATTCCAAGGAAGATGGGGATTCAGGAGAAATTTTCTCTGGTTAAGACAGATGAGAGAAGCCTAAGTACAAGGAGCAGGATCCCTCGTCCCATTGTGCCTGTAAAGCCGCCTGTGAAAGAATTGAAATCTGGGAGCTCCTCAACACTTCCACCACCAGCACTGAGTAGCAGTCCAGGTGACATGGATGTGACTAACAGGTGGGTCTGTATTGGAGGTCCAGGCTCTGGAGCCTGGAAAAATTACATTTTTGGACAATAACTCCTGGAGTTCCCCAGCCACTATGTGGCACTGGGACTTGTAGTCTAAAAAAGTAGCTTTTCCAAGCTGTCTCTGTGTATGTGGCATCAGGGTGCCTGCCAACTTACAATGACCCCATGAATTTCATAAGGTTTTCTTACACAAAGAATACTCAGAGGTGGCTTGCCATTGCTTTCCTCTGAAATATAGCCGACAGCATCTGGTATTCCTGGTAGTCTCCCGTCTAGGTATTAGCCAGGCCTGACCCTCCGTAGCTTCCAAAATCAGACAGGATCTGGTGCGTTCAGGGTGTAGTCTGCTTGAATTGTTTTAGGCAGTTGTTGACTTCTCAGCTCCTTCTTTTACGTATCCAGTCAGCCCATATTCAGGACTATGGTTGTCCCTTTTTGACAGACCAGTCATGCAAAGATATGAAGCTATGTCCAGAAAACTAGTGGCCTGGGCCTAGACCACAGCCTCTTCTCCTTGGCCATGTCTTCCTATCAGCAATTTGGCTTTCAAAACAATTTCTGCTGGTGCCAACGAGAATGTTTTCTGGGGAGCTGGTCACAGGCTGGGATGGAAGGCATGAGGGTGGCATTCCCAACCACTTGTGCTACAGCCTGTCCCTTGAAAACCTGCTTTGAGCATCAATTAGTAAGCCTCTCATAGTAGCCAATGGGAAGTTTTTTGGTTTTTTTTTTGAGACTGACAGCTGCATGAACACACTACAGGTGCTGGATTTCTGGATGATGTCATAGCTAGAGAAGCTAGGCGTCTGCGCAGTGATCCTTCCCATCTTCAATTACTGCCCAACCCCAAGCCTCCCATTGCCTCCAGTGGGAGGCTTTTTTGAAAATTTTGTTTCTGCATAAAGGAGTCATTTTTGTGTTCTTGCGTACATGTAAATAATAGAACAGGGATGAGCCTACCCACCACTGGAATGCAGCCCCCTGAATATTAGCCATGAGGGAATGCTGGCTTTAGACTGGGAAAGATTTCCCACCTACATGCTGAGGTATCTATTTGCTTGGTGGAAGTTACCATCCATATTATGTAGTTACATCCACTAACATTGTCTGAGATTTCAAATTTTTTCCTCAGTAAAGAAATGTTATCATGCCAAGAGAGAGCAATACTGATACAGTATTATGGGCAGTATAACAGCTTAGTGAAATGCCTTTCCAACAGTAAATTGAACCAGCAGAGAACTGGTGTTTTTTCTGCATGATGGTGGTGGAGGAAGTTCACCCAATTCAGTTCAGCCATCCAAAGAGCATCTTGTGTGAGTCAGGCATTGCATTCACACCATCTGTAATACAAAGGTCTTTGCTCATTGTAATCTCCTTTCCCTTTTCACTTACCATGCAACCAGGTGTTCATACACTTGCACAAGACTTGCACAAGATGTTTGAAAGAGGGACTAGGCTTGCTTCCATATCCTTTGAGGAGGATGTTGATTTTTTCAAAAATCTATGAACTGGGATTTAATGTTTTGGTTGTATGTGTGTATGGAGTATCTGGCTGCTCCTGCCACTGCTATGACGTGGGTGGAAAATGTGATCAATGTGTTTTCAGTGTTAATGCTGTGTGTGTGGCCAGTTGTTGCCATATGGCCTTACTGAGAGACTGGGAGTATAAGCCACTAACTGTAGCTGTGGCACTAAAAATCCCTTCCTCCTCCTTCTCTTTGTTCTCTTTCTGCAGACTCCAGGGGCAAAGATCCTCTGGGAATGTATCTGGTGACTCCCGAATAAAACCAGCCCAAAGCCCTGCTGCCCCTCCCTCACGGAGCAGTCCAAGAAAACCCCTCCGTCCTCCAGCTAGGAGTCCTGTTCTTGTTCCACGAAACCTCAGTGCTTCCCCCAAAAGCCAGTCGCTGTCCAGAAAGGAAAGTCCTTCACCATCTCGGCAGCACAAGCCAGGGACTACATGCCCTCCGCCTTCTTCCAGAGCTCCCTCCAGATCTCAGGCGGTTGGGGGGCAGTTGGGAGATATCCCTGTGTCACCAGGCGTGCTCCGAAAAGGACAAAGAGGGAAGGCCCAAGCCCAAACTCAAACTCCAGCAACCAAAGGAAGACAAGTATCCCAGGAAGGCAAGGCTACTGCAAGATAATGATCTGCTGCTGCCAACCTTTAGACCTACCGACCTACCATCTCGCCAGGCTGGAGAAACCTCTGCGTAATAGTATACACTCAAGTCGCCGCAGCACAGCCTTATTGTGTCGGAAATACAAGCGTATAGCAGCTAGCTGTACTTCAGTGCTTCACTTGCCCACATGCCCACGCTCTCTCAGTCCAGCTCCTAACCTGGCTGAGGTCCTGCTGGCCAGCCTCATGCTTGCTTGCTATTGCCAGCCACCAAGCAGCGACTCGGGCAGCCTGCCTAGTGCCTGACTCTCCGTTCCCTCACACACTGTCTTTTTGGTTTCTCAGTTAGCAATACTACAGTCTCCTCCACAGAGCCCTGACAGTTTGGTAGGGGAGACAGCTTTTTGTAACACAGTGGAGAGGTCAGGCAGTGTTTAACCCTGGAAGAGGAGACTTAGTGTGAACTTCTAGATTAACCCAGACAGCCCAGTGTCCCCATCTCTCCTAGGCATTCTTTAGTGTGACTCTCATAATGTCATTTGTTCACACAGCTTTTATACCCCCTGAATCCTTGGTGACTAGAATATTAAGCAATGGGATGTATGACTAAAATTGCTAGACATCAGGAGAACAGCCACATCCTCTAGAGCTGTTTCTGACCTATAAAATTTCTCAACTAGGTGGTCTGAGGAGACTTGTTGCAGGAGAAATGGTAAACCTGTTAAGGAAAGGGGTTTCACTGGTCCCAGGGTATTGTAAAGCAAGAAGGCACGAAACCTGTTTGTTCAGCAGTGCACCTGTAGGTTAACTATACACTATAGCTGTATAACTATAGCAAGAAAAGTGTCCCTAGGAGACCAAGGAAATGGTTTCTTTCTCAGCAAAAAAAAAAAAAAAAAAAAGGAATAATACATTGACAGAATAGTCTGTAACCTCAAAGTATGGTCTATGGAGGCTATAGAGTTTCAGCATGCAAGGTTTCCCACTGAATCCAAATGCAAGGCTCACTGACCTAGTTAACCATCTCGCTTGGTGGGATCCAGCAGATTGCCACATACACTTTGCAGTAGGCTTCCTGTCTCAAGTGGTACTTTAGAAATCCAGCTGTACCTTGCTTTAGAAATTCAGCTGTAAGACCTGTTGTCATCTACTCTGTTCACTGTCTAGTACATGTCAGTGTAGCTGGTGTTCAGGTTGGTGTTTCTTGGCAAAACAGTGAGAATTTTTGACATGTGCTATTGAGCCTGGTGAATGTGGAAAAGAGTTGGTTTCACAGAATTCTGTTTCTATGAACTGGCCTGAGAAATGGGAATTGAAGAAACTTGCCATCAGGGCTAGGAGAAGGCATTTTATATGTAAGGGCTTACAGTACATCAAAGAAGCCAGCTGTTAGGAGTGCAGAGCTGTAGGAAAACAACAAGAACTTGTCATTGTACTGAAAGCCTGAAAAGATAAAGGGTACTGAGCCACATGTGGGAACATCTGTGTGAGTCTACAGGCTTCAGCATCATAGGAAACACAGCATATGGGAAGCCTGAAGGGAGGAGTTCATTGAGCATTAGCTCTGAGCTTGGGAAAGCTGCTTTTCATAGAATCGTAGAATGTCTGAGTTGGAAGGAACTAGCTTTTCAAATTCTAACTCCCAGAAATCTCAGTCAGCTTGCCAACTGCTCATGCTTATTAGGCGATTTGGGGACTTTTAGTCGCAAACCCCTGCATTTTTCCAGAATCTAGTTCTATGTTCTTTCACCATGGCTTTATTTTTGCCCCATAACTAAGAAACAGGTCATATGAGAGGGATAAAAAAGAGCCCAGCTCAGTTACCTATTCAGGCTGATATGTTTGTGTTACTGAACTTAGTTCTTTAAGGCTGACATCATCCTATTACAAGTTTAACAAGAGGATAGGATCCCTCCTGCAAGGCCTACTTCCCTTAGAACAGAGCTTTCCAAACTTTTCATGTTGGTGGCACACTTTTTAGACATGCATCATTTTGCAACACAGTAATTCAGTAAGTAATTCAGTAAGTGGAGACAGCCCCTCCCCCGGAGCCTGGTCGACTGCCATCACCGCCTTCACCGGGGTCTTCCTCAGCATAGGAAGGATGTGGCAGCGGTGGGAGAGGCAGCCCCTCCACGCAGGCCTGGCCCACCACTGCCCTTGCTGGAATCTTCCTTAGCCCAGGGCAGTGGGAGGAGAGGCAGCCCTTCCACCCATTACATTTGCGCGACACACCTACATACTGCAGGCAACACACTAACATGTCACAACACACAGTTTGAAGAGCTCTGCCTTAGAAGGATGCATGGCGTGGTTACATTTGTGTCTGGTGGAAATCAAGAACTCGCTTGTTAAAGGCAAATCTTTGGTAACAATTTTTTTCAAGAGATGCTTACAGCTCAAGAGTATCTATGCGTATCGACATCACTGGTGATATGATGTCCCTCTTTCTATACTGTATTAAGAAAGTGGGCTTCATCCACAGATAAAAACCCTGTTAATCCCTTCCAGTAGAGGGAGGCCAAGAGCATGTCTAATCTGCAACACTTTTAACAGTGTAGATGTCATAGCTCTCACCCAAGGAACCAAGGGGATTATAATTCTTTGGGAAGGCTATAAAGAATGGTATAAAAATTCTGGGAGCAAGTTGGGGCCCAGAAAAACCTCTTTATTGTGCCCTGAAGGCACAGCCTTATTTTAAAAAATCAGAAAACCTGAAGCACAGCAATAACAACCCTGGCTGAGCTTATGCAAGTGGAGCTTCAGCATGCTTCTGGGAGAAATGAAATGGCAGTGGAGTTTTGAGTGCAGATACCTTACCTTCTCACAGTATTTTCTTGCTCTGTATTTTTTCCTCACCACAGCTTGATTCCCAGAGCTACCCATTTAGAGTTGCAGGAATTTCTAGAGTGTATTAGAAATCCCTAAGACAGAGTGGTTCTACAGGTGGTAGAGCTTTACATGCTTCATTGGGTAAAAATATCCCATTATTAAAGAAACAATAAACCTACCCATCCTTCACGGCCCATTCTCTTCCTATCCCCCTCATCCTGTGTTGACCACCATCTGTTGCAAATGTTACCATCTCAGGGTTGAAGAACCTGTAACCTTTTGAATGTTGTTGGACTACAACCGCCATCTGCCCTGATGATTTACTTTGCTGACTGGGACCTGTGGAAGTTAAAGTCCAGCAGCATCCAAAGAGCCACATGTTCCCCACAGGATCTTAGCTAGTTCAATAACGTTCCGGCATGGCTGTTCACTGTCAAACATAAATTGCAAGTTTGGTGTGACAGGCAGGCCTGTGGACATTCCACTGTCCATTGAGAGGGACACCCAGCTTTTTGGCAGACATACCAAATGTGGGTTGAGCCAAGAGGCTGTGTTGCAAGCTCACAAAAGATTTCCCATAGAGCCATATCAGTCCCAATAATGTCTGGTGATTATGACTCCTGCATATAGCCACTGCGTCAGAAGTGGCTTCATGAATTGGGTTACAGTGGACCAATAGCTGCAAAAGCTCCCTTGTTTCTAGAGTTGAGCAACAACAGCAGAAAACTAAGAGGTGTGGAAGAACATCTAACTAAAGCTCTGTTGCATTAGTATCAGTGCCAACCGAAGTCAATTTGCTTCCTGAAACTGAGCACCAAATAGTATTTATTTGCCTGCTGGGCCAGCCCTTTTAACATTTTTGCTGCATTAATGAGACATCAGTTCCTGCTTCCATCTCTCCCCCTAAATTCTTTTGCCACCACTCTATCCTTCCTGTCTTCCCCTCCCTGATTTGCCTGAATATCCATTCCTGAACTATGCCTTTCCCATCTTTCAGGTGTTTTCATATGTGATACTGGAGAGTTTTTTTTTTAAGGAGCCTTTTAGAGAGAGTGTGGTCATTACTGCTTTCATATTTGCAAGGTGAATTACTAATTGGCATGGCCTGGTTCATACTCACAGATTGAGATTGCTCTACAGATTGACATTATCTGAAAGCAAGGTCTTAGTCAGTGTTAATGCAGTGTTATGAGCTGTCAAAAGGACAAGGTAGTAGAGGTAGCTGACACTGTAAAGAGAGCAGTGGCAGAGCGTATGTTTTGCATTTAAATGCTCCAAGGTTGAGTTACAGACGTTTCCAATTGAATGGATCAGGTAGATAAAAAGGACTTTTATCTGAGAACCTTCAGATCAGAGGTGGGCAACTGTAGAAGGCTGAGGGGCCACATTAACCCCCATGGAGGAGGGCTGCACCTGCTCCCATAAAAAAGTGTCTTTAAATGACTCTAGGGGATATGGTGGCATTTTCACCATATTTTGAGTTTCAAGAAAGGACTCTTCTGGGTCCAAATTGGCCCCAGGGAACCACAAAGTATGATGGGAATGTACCCCATGCCCCTTTAGTGGACATTTTGGAGCCATTGGGGCAATTTTTAAAAATCATTTTGCAAAAATCAGTTTTTGATCCCTGGGGGGGCACAAGGGACTTCTAAATGTGATGAGAATGTCCTCTACACCCCCTAATGTGCACTTGGGGGCATTCTGGAGCAAAAAAAAAAAGTTTTTTGAAAAATTTGTAAAAATAATATTTTTAACCCCTAGCGGAGCCTGGGGGGCCACAAAAACATCTCGGGGGGGGGCTACATGCAGCCCTCAGGTCACACTTTGCCCACGCCTACATTAGATCAGCTACAAGAGTAGGTAACAGTGGACTAGTTGGTTAAATAATCTGGCTTGGTACAAAGTTGTGTTCCTGTCAACTTGGAAGGAAACCCACGTAGGTCTGGGAAAGCAGGAAGACAGAGTGGGGAATAGGTGTGAAGACTTGAACGTGTAATGACATGAAAGCATTTTGAAAGTACTCAGTTGATGATACAGAAGAAAAGAGGACAACCTGGGCCTTTATCTTGGCAGGGGTATCTATGTCATACCATCTGGGAACCAGAGGCATGGCCTGAGTTGGTGGATATAGATTGGAATTTGGGAGAACACTACGGCTATGTTAACCTTCTTTCTACAGTCCTGTTGCTTTCCATGAGGTGAAGAACGTAAGTTAGAATTATGGCTAAACCTGGTTGCTCTTGAGAGCCAGCTGTTGCACACTGTTCTTCCTCTATGCCCTGGCTTCAGGATTGCTGGCTGGGGATTCTCAGTGTTGTAGATAAAAAGTGCAATGTTTCCAGACTGTCAGTAGGTTCCTGGGTATGATGTATAACGCACTCTTTGCAGTCTTCCAGATGTTGGAATGTAGTTCCTAGCATCCGTTACCATTAGTAATACTGGCTGAGGCTGACGGGAGTTGCAGCCCAGCAATATATGGAAGGCCATATGATTCTTACCTGATCAAGTTTCTAAATCTCTGCGCTCCACAGTTTTTTCAATATGTGGAAACTAGTGTTGCTGGACAGTGAGGATGTAGTAGAAGCGATAGGCCAACTACCATGTCCCCAAACTTTTCTGCTGTAGTTCTGTTCCAATAAGGCTTTGAATAACCATGTGAGACTCTTATTTGGGAATAGAATTCTAACAAACAAATGTGGAGGGGTCATTTGAGTTGTGGCTGTATCATATATGTGCTTCTTCAGGGATCTATACCCATAGCATTGTACTGGAACTGGTCTTTAGAACAGGAGTTCCTTTTCTTCTCAGCCTTTGAGGCTGTCAGATTACACTATTGCATTCTTTGGTTGAGCTCTGGTGTTAAATAATTTGTTTATAAAGCACTTTGGAGACCTTTGAAAGTCCCATGAAATGTGTTACTTCCTCAGCTTAAAGTGAATAACTCTAACAAAGGCTGTGGAGGCCCTTCTCTCCTTATTTCATAGTGTTTCTCTCAAAATCAACTGCTTAACCTCTCACTGAATATTTTTTTTTAAACTCAAAAAGTGATATACCATAGCTGGCATTCATGAATGGCCTCACTACTCTTTCTATAATCACCTGGGAGCTATAGTTCAACACATCTGGAGAACACCAGGTTTGGGATGACTCATCTTGTCAGTGTGGTTTCTTCCCTCTGCTGCCTTTTCATTCTGCTTTTCTTTTCTTGCCACACTGCCTGTGTGATTCTACAAACTCTGGAACTGACCTATTTTGAGAGTGCCTGCCTGCATGGGACAGGAACAGCCTTGTTATGTTTCACATGTGAAAAGCTGGTGGGAATGCTTGTTGTGGTCTTTTCTATGTGAAGTTAGTCAAGCCTTCTCAATCTCTTTTGCTTCACAAAATTACCTTGTAATCCTTGCAGAGTTTGTGCGAGGATTTAGTTTAAATAGTCTGCTTCTTGATACCTGAGCATGTGTGATGTTAGCAGGAGGAAGTTTGGTTTAACATAGAGACTTTATGTTGTGCAGTTTGGTATCATGATATTTGCCAGTCTGTTCCATTATTATTCCACTCTCAAGTCTTGAATGCTGTTACTTCAAATAGCAGAGTGGGTATTTAGTAATGCTAGAAAGCAAGAACTCTCTAATCCATTACCCAAATAATATCAGTCTTGGGTGCAAACGTAGTACAGTTATCCCTCCACATTCGGTAGGGTTAGGGGCACTGAACCCCCATGAAAGTGAAAAAAACGTGAATAACTCTAGGCCCTCCCAAACCATATTAAACATATACAAAACGTATGATCACCGTATGCAACCCACCATGGGTTCCTTTGAGGCATCAGGGTCCCTTCACAAGGGTGGCTGGTGGGGCTTACTGCTGCCTCCACTGCTGCCCCACACCATTTTTAAGAGGGGCTTACAAGCCTTGTTCACAGTTTCTCAGTCTCACGAGGCTTGCAGTCCCTATTAAAAATGGCATAGGGAGGCAGCAGAGATGACAGCAAATAATCCGTGAATAATCAAATCTGCAAACATGAAGCCTGCAAATGTGGAGGGCTGACTGTACTTAGAGAAGAAGAAGAAGAAGAAGAAGAAGAAGAAGAAGAAGAAATCAATGTTAAGTACAATATCAATATCATGTAGGTACAATTGAACAATATAGGATTGTAGGATGCAAGGTATTTGGCATTTCTTGTATTTTCTTGGGGTCTCTATATATCTTTAAATGATATACATTAAGGAACAGTGTTTAACTGAACTGAATAATAAAAAAGAGGAGAGGGCACAGTTATTTTTCTTGCATCAGGAGCAGGCTGGGGCAGTGTTGCTTTCAGAATTTGTCCTTGATGATGGCAAAGGGAGCTATCAATTTATTATGAAGGAATGTAAGAGTAGTTTGATCCATGGCTCTAAGCAGCCCATGCGTGAAAGGTCTCCAAAATTCTTGGATGATCTTTCTTGGATGCTCTTCCAAGAGTATGTGTATGCATATTCATCTTTAAAAACAAGCTTTGACACAAGGTTATTGTATTATGCCTCCTTCTGGAACTGCAGATTTTTCAGCTTTATTATTTCTCCGTTTCCTAAAGACCGCTCATTAATTGATGCCCTCATCAAGACTTTAAAGCTTCTTGTCACATGTTCCTTTCCTGCCTTCCTGTTGCTTTGCCTATAATTGGTGAACGTCAATGGTTGCAGCCCTTTACCCAGACTCTGAGCATGTGAGCCATAACTGACGTGTTTGTTCATTTAGCATGACGGTGAATGGCACATCCAGTCTTGCTGTCTTTTCTTGTCCAGCTTGCTAAGGCTGTTAAATTTGTTACAGATTATTCAATTGGCATATATATTGGGGTGGTGCAAAAGCACTTGATATTCTCCTCAATTGCAATAAAAATTTTTTTAAAAAAGGCGAACAAATGTAATGAAATCACCATCAGATTAATAGAAATCCATCAAAGAGATGGATCAATAGTTTGGTAAAGTATGCTTTGCTCACCATTTAAAGACCAAAAGACAGAGGAGTTCTGGCTGTCACCACTAAGGACGCTCAGCCACAAACTTGGTTGACTTTAGTGGTAGCCCTGAAGATAGATGCAACTCTAGTCAGAAGTAAGTCCCTCTTGGTTCAGTGGGGTTTACTACAAAGAAATGTGTGTAGGATTTAAGCCTAAAGGTGCAAAAAAAAATGGAAAAAGTGAAGTACCACAAATACTCTTGAAACTGATAGAAAAATGTCCTTGAATTTATCAAAGAAAATTTCCTTGAATTTATCAAAGAAGGTCTGTGTTCATGCTAACCATCTTGCCCTCTCTATAAGTAAATTTGGTATCTGTGGCTGAAGCCGGTTGATGATAGCTGGAAGCAGGAAAAAAAAAAGAGACAGCAACAGCCTCTCATTTCCTTCCAGAAACAGGGATTGATAAGAACTCTAGAAGAAGCCTCATCCACTATTAGCTCACACATTTCCACAGCTGTTATAGATTAAAAGGAAGGGATATTGTGTGTTAAAGAGATAACTAGTATGGCTTTTGGGAATGAGAGAGGATGCCAGAGACTGGGGGCCTTTCCACACTACACTGTTATGGTGCTATTATCCCATTTTCAACATCTTGTTGAATTCTGAGATTTGTAGTTTACTGAGGCCAAAGAACTCTCTGGCTGAGCATTCTAAATGCCCCTCTTTAAACTGCAAACTCCAGGATCCCTTAGGATGTTGAAAGTGGAATAATAGCACTATAACAGTGTAGTACGGAAAGGTTCTGGATTGTCAGAGGACCAGAAATTCTTCTGTTCAGATTTTGTTCTGAGAGTGAGATGAGTTTAGGAGCTCTGGATGATTTTCTCCTATTCACAGATGTAATTTGTTTTTGGGACTTGATACTGACAATTTCATCAGTGTCTATAGATTTCTCAGAGTGCATTGCTGCATTGCTATAGGGCTGAAATGAAAACCAGTTATCTGGAATGAAAAGTGGCTTGAGACTGGATTAAGTTTGGATATCTTCAAAGGATGTAATGGGTAGGTAATGATGCTCTGCTAAGTCCAATATACTGGGTGAGAGTATCAGAATAATTTACAATTTGCCTTAAGGCTCCAGACCTCTGATTATGGAACCATAGCTGATTTTCTTTTCCCACTCTATTCATGTGATAATGAAAGAAAAGCCCAAAAGGAAATTAAAAATCTAAGAATATACCTACCATTGTATGGCATAGCCAAGAAATAACCTCTGATTCAAACAGCTTTATGGTTATTGAGAACTCTCCATGGAAATCCAATTACCTTAAAACTAATACAAGAAGCAAATGCATTGTACACAGACACTCTCTGCATAGATCTAATAACAATATGTTGCTGCGTGGAATATGGCTGCTCTCCATTTCTTCTCAGCCCATATCCTCCAACGTTTCACAGATGAAAACCAAGGCCCTTTCTGCAGGATGTCCTGCATTGGGGACAGAAGAAGGTTGAGACCTAGATAACGCTTATGCATGATGTTGTCCATGTTCCGTCGTTCTCCCATCCTCAGGTGGTGTGATCACACCGCAAATCATTGACAGGTTTTACCTGTCAATGACTGGCAATCGCACAGCCCTCCTGCTGCCTTCCCGCACTTACCTGAGCTGTGGAGGGTCAGGAAGCGTGATGGCTGTGCTTTCTGCCCCAGCGAAGCCTGGAATAGTGCCTGGATGTTCTATGGAAGGAAGAGGCATTGCCATCATGCCTCTTCTATTCCCACAGGTAGCTGGTGCAGAGGGGAGCACTTCTGTCACACTCCCCTCCTGGGAAATGCTCTACCAGGATCCCTGTGGATGCTGCTAGGATCCGGTAACATCCAGAGAGGGCCAAGACACAAGTGGCCACACAATAGGAGAGTGTGGTTAAAATGGCAAAAGATGTTAATGAGGAATGAGTCACAAGTTGGGAGAGGCTTCAGCAGTTTGTTTTTGCCTGCGCCCCCAGGGAAGTATGTTCCACTCCTCCTCTCCTTCCCCCCAGCTGAGTTAATTGAGTGCAAACTACTTTTGTGGTTTGAACACAGTTTGTGCTAGTTAAAGTAAGCCACGGACAGTGGGAGGAGCAGAAGGAAATTGGAACATTTTAAAAGCAGCTAGTAAAGTGGGACGATGAAGGATTAATCGGGGCTGTTTCTGTCAAGTCCAAAGAGTGGGAAGCTATGTCAGGTCTATTTTCAATTCTTTCTTCCACTCATTCTGTCTGTTCAGCTTTCAGTGAATTGTTTCGGGGGCTTCCTCTCACTTTGTGTTTTTCTTTACATATTTTTTTCTCCTCTGTAATCCTTAGATTTCAGCCAGCCTGCTGATCTATCTGTCTTCTGTATAGGTAGAGAGTCTTTTGCCAACAAGAGCAAGGGCTCTCTAAGCCTCTGACTGTTGGAATAGAGGAAATGATTAACCATAGTGCAGCTTTTTATTTCCTGCTCTGGCTGGGCCATGCCTTAATCAATTCTTCTAACTGCTATCATTTGTCTGGAGAAGCCTCAGCTAATAGACAAGATTCCTGTACTAGCACCATCTAAATGGGGTTTGTAGTGTGAATTCTTATCAATGGCACCCATTATCCCATTGAATATTCTTCTTAATGATAATTCTTTATTACAATCCATCTAAATCACAATGCACTGTGTAATATGTGTGCAGTGTACTAGTCTTTAAAAAGCAAACAAAACCAAAGCCTTTGAGGCCTTCTGCCAGTCTCACCATCTAAAATTGGCTGATATTATAGTAGTTGTCAAAGAGATAGTGAAGAGGGAGGTGGTGGAGGTGAAGCATGGGACCAAAAAGAAATGTGGCGAAGTAGATTCTGATTTTTTTTATAAAGAAGAAACTATAGCGGCATACGCTAAAAAAAGGTATTAAGGGTCAAATATCACATGTTGTCAGGACAGGTGGGACTGAAGATAGTTGGCTGGCCTAAAATGAATCTTATGGAGAACATTTGAAGGAAATGGGTATGTGTAGATTTAATGGGGAAAAACAGGTTAGGTGGGCCTGGAGAAGGGGAAACATGGCAGTAGTGTTCTTTAAGTACCAGAATGGCTGTTGCAAAGAAGATGGGCCAAGACTTGGTCTCTCCTGCCCTAATTGGCAGGTCAAGATAATGGTGTAAAGTATCAGAGGAGAGATTTCAACTGAACATTTAGGAGATGCTTCTTCCCAGTTAAGAGCTCTTCCAGAATGGAACCTTTAACTGAAGTGGTGGTTTCTTCCATGTTGGAAGTCTTCAAGAAGAGGCCAGAGAGGGATCAGCTGGAGATTCTTTAGTTCTAGATTTCCTCCTGCACCAAGCACAGATTTGCACTAGATGATCTACAAGGCCTTCTGCAGCTCTGTGATTCTGTTTTCCCCATGTTTTTGTTCATTATTTTTTTGAGTTGCGGCATTGAAAATGGTCACCACCTATCTAGTTCATCTTCCGCCTGGGACTTTAATGCTTGTTGGGATGTCACCCTTCCTTTCCCTTCACCGCTAAGAGCCAATAATCAGGTAGTGAGGGAATGCAGAGAACTGTGACATTATCACCCCAGGTTAGTAGTGTTACTGGGAGTTTTGAAGGAGAATTTGGGAGTGGGACTGTTTCCTGGTAGTGGTGGTTACCAAGATGCCTAGTTTGGTCCTAAGAATCCAGCAGGACATACATTCCTAGGTCACATGCAGAGAAAACTGTAAATATGAGGAAACCATTGTGGATCCATTAAATGTTGAAACAAACACATTTCCATGCTTACACTGATGTTGCTGTATTTGTAATTCTACTATGCACTCAAGACACAAGCCCGTCAAAGTAAGATATTTCTTAGTGCCAGGACTAGAGTGAGCTTGCTAATCTAGGTGGCTGAATACCTGGAGACTGAGGAGATTTCAGTAGTGGGGATAGCAGTTTGCTTCCTGGGAGAATCTGTGGACATTTTTTTTTTTTTTTTTACTCTTAGGATGTTCTTATCCTTTTTGTCACTTGGGAGCATGTGTGTGCACCTTTGCTACTTTCCTAATTGGGCTAGGCTTGAGCTGTAGAATGATTGGAAGATGCTCTACCATGTATTGTCAATCAAAATGTGAAAAGATGGCATGAATCACCCCTCCTGAAAGATGGAAGAACATGATGTGATTATATGTTAACATGTAAAGGGCACTGTGCTGTGTGCAATGTAAGTGACGTGGCTATTTCTTTGGACTGAATGTGGAACTGGAATGCAGGCATCTTTGCATTGGTAATGGACAATAGGAGTTGCTTTTAAAATGGTAAAATGCTCTGTTAAGGAGCAGTTGTGTGCTAAGCTTGTCTCCCACTCTGTTGAGCAGCCTATTTCAGTCTGGAGACAGGACTTCTGTTGTCTGGTACTGTATGCTTAAAACATTACCAGGCTTCAAGGTGTAAACCCTCTCTCTCAATGTAATTTTCTTGCATTCTTTAGAAAACGGCTCTAGAATGTTTTTCACATTGCAGCTAGAATGTACAATTGCAAACAAGGAAATTAAAAAAAACTGGTTTAAAATGCATGGCAAATTTCTCAGCCACAAAAGTCTGGCATGCATCACAGAGAAGCTGAACTGTGTACAGATCCACATGGCATTTTCCTAACTCCAGATTATGACTTTAAAAAAAATAAAAAAAAATAAAAAGGATGTCATTTCTTGTTTGTATGAGAAGCAGCAGTCATTATTAGATTTGTTATTCAAAGGGATTTCTTGATCCTGCCATTAAAAAGCTCGCCTACCTTTTTTTGCCACGGTGTCTTTTCCCGTTTGTTGAACAGGATGCTAATGAATGAAACCTATTTTGGGAAAGACCAGAGTTATTGCCAATGATTTTGCAGGAGTACAACATAAAGTGCTGAAATTGGGGTCAGTGTGATCCCCCATTCTGTGTGGAGAACAAGCCATGTTCTGAGATCAAAAGAAGGAAGGAAAGGGGAGCCTGGTATCTTCATCGATTTATTTCAGCACAAATTTTTATAAACTAAACCTCACTTCTTTGGAGGCATGCAGACTGTGGTTCTGGAGGAGTCAGTACAGTGTAGCAGTTTGTGTTGAACTCTGGACCCCACAGTTCAAGTCCCCGCTCAGCTGTGGAAACGCACTGGTGACATTGGCCAAGTCCCACTCTCTCAGCTTAGGAAGGCACACACCACCCCCAAAACAAATGTTACCAAGAAAACCCCATGATACAGTCACCAAAAGCCCTAAATTGGAAACAAGTTGAGGGCACACGCCGCCATCACCACCACCACCACTACCAACAACAACAACAATGAGGCTGTAGTCCACAAAAGCTGATGCTGACATAAATTTGTTAATACTGATAGTGCAATAAGATTCTTTTTCCTTCCCTCTTTTTATAATGAACTAGCATATATAGCCAGTGTTGCCCGGGATTTTATTTTCTCATCTTGCCCATGAAAGAAAGACTTGAGATCCTGTGTCTCTAATTCTCCAAAACTGTCTTGTCCAGTACCTGTAACTTTTCCTCCTATTCCCCAATCCAGTCTGTATTCAGAGTTATTAACATACAGAGATTGGGTTCTTGAGGGAATACACTGCCCTCCTCCTTGCTGCTAGGCCTCACTTCCTTAGCAACCGGCTAGGCCCAAGACCTTTCTGGCTGAGAATTCTAAAAGCCTCTCCCTAAACTGCAAATCCCAGGATTCGATAGAATTTTCACAGGCAGCCAATCATATAAGGTTTTCACCTCACACCATATGAGGTCTTTGCCTGACACAGACAAATAAGCATACAAACTTAGACTTTTATATAGTAGATCAGACAAACATGGCTATCAATTTGAAAATGGCTAGTTTGAGGATCTGTCCAAGTAATGACTGACAGGGCTTATGCAGTCGTGTAGGGACAGGGGGGCGATGGGGGTGATTCGCCCCTGGTGCAATGTTTTTGGAGCATCCCAGCTTGTAGCCATGCCCCTGCACGCTGCAGCCACGCCCCCACGCACCGCGGCCCCACCCCTACATCGTAGCCTCTCCCGCCCCCCATTCCAACCTCCATTGTGGGGCTCATGCCATGACCCAAGCAAGAAATGTGCATTCTTTCCCTTTATAACTAGTGCGTTCTGTGTGGTGGTGAAGGGGGGCTTATTTCCTTGCCAGTAGCTAAGCTAAATGGGGCTGATAGATTCTGTAGTCCAAAAAATCTAGAGGGCCACAGGTTTATTAAATAAGCTTGATAAGAGGGCATCTGGACCCTATGTTCTGAGCTTCTTAGAGGTTAAGTTAGTGCTTGGAAAAATTTCTTTGGGCACTACCACTCCTTGTGAATTCTGAGAGTTGTAGCCCCAAAACTTCTTCAAGCTCTGGGAAGAGTGTGATATAAGACTGCTAACACATTTCACTTGTTTGGTGAATTCTAGCTGTGTTTACCAAACAATCTCAAGTGAAATGAGTACCAACTTATTATCTGATTTTTAATTCATGGTGGTTAATATAACTCTCAGACAGTAGACACTGAAGGTCTGAATGTGACACCTTTGAAAGATGTGCGATTGCCTCCACAAGCAGCAGCCTTCTCCCTTCTCAGACTTTGCACAGTTATTGTGCTTTGGTTCTACTTTAACTGCTATGGCAGAGGTTCTCAACCTTCCTAATGCCGCGACCCTTTAATACAGTTCCTCATGTTGTGGTGACCCCCAACCCTAAAATTATTTTCGTTGCTACTTCATAACTGTAATTTTGCTACTGTTATGAATCATAATGTAAATATCTGATATTTAGTCCACTGTAAATGATATAAAGTTTGAAGATCTGGTTTCACTGCCTTCAGACTGAATTAAATCCAAAAATAAATCTGGCATGGGAATAACACTAGATTTTGTAGGCTTATTCCTTACAATTGATGCAACATTCTTGTTTTTATCAATATCTGAAGTGGCACTTTCCAGACTGTCCAGTCCCAGAGTTACCAACACCTTTTTCAGCACATTTTTAAAAGAATCTGAGGAAAATAATCTCACTTTATTATCATCTTCCGCATCCTCCTCCTCGGAAATAGAACCATCTGATTTAGAGTCGTTATCCCCATGAGTATCTGCCAAATCTGGTTCCTCATCACTTTCAGATTCAGTATTGATTTGTTCAGAGTGTGACAAAGCAGATCCCTCCACTCTGGTCACTTTGGACCTACAGGTAGACTTTTTTGGTAAACACACACCAGCATCATTTGATTCAGCTTGAATAACTTTTGTATCATCAGGAAAATCACGTGAAAATGAAGGATTCATTGAAGTAGTTTGTTGACTGCTTAATAATGACATTATATTCAAATTCAGTGAATTGTCCAACTTGCACTACATTTTTTAAACTTGTTATGTATTTTGTGAAATCATTTCACTAATATTGTTTGCCTGTTAACGTGCACCTCCATTTCTTCAGCAATCATTTGTCTTATCGCCTCCCTACTACACTCAGACACATTCCCCTGGGAAGACATTGAGGACATGGGAGGTTCAAATCTTACTTCTTTACGTTTCACAGGCATTGCAGCTTGACTCCTAGTGACTAATGGCACCATACACAATGCTAAATTGCCCTGCGCTACTGCTTTCACTGACACCGAAGGGCAAGGGACTGCCGACTGAGAGGCTGCCGTTTCTCCTGGCAGAGGCTGCTCGTGTGCTGGAGTGGGATTGGTTGTGTTGCTGGCGAGCTGGGATTGGTCAGGAGAGCTCCTTCCTCTCACAGCCCCCTCCCTTGCTTTCTGAACGCCTCTTTTCAACATGGCGACCGGAAGTTAAAGGAGCGGTTGGGAGCCCTTCCCCGCCCTCAGCAGACTTAACTGCATTACCAGGTAATTTTCCTTTCACCTTCTTTTTAATTCTTGCCTTCTCAGACTTCCTCATACTAGATGTTTTTAGCTTTGTTTGAGCCTCGGAGTGGCTGGTCGGAGATTGCCCTTCCAACTCACTCTCGCTCGATGCCAAGAAAATTTTCTTAGTAAGGTACTTCAAAGGGGGCAGGAGGACGCGAGCGCGTGGCTCGCGCTTGCGCATCACCACCGAGGAGGGAATGGAGCCTAAGACCACCGGAAATACGTATTTTCCGATGGTCTTAGGCGACCCCTGTGAAAGGGTCGTTCGACCCCCAAAGGGGTCGCGACCCACAGGTTGAGAACCGCTGTGCTATGGCAATATGGTATGAAGTTCTGGGATTTCCTGGTTAGGGAAGGGTATTTATAACTCTATGCCAGAGAGCTCTGGTGTCTCACCAAACTATAGACCCCCGGATTCCACAGGATATAGCCATGGAAGTTAATATGGAATCATAGCTAGAACTGTATGATGTGAGAGGGCCCCTCAGTTAACATCCAGTAAAAAGAGACCCATTGTCACACTCCATTGAGGCCCTCACCAACAAATGGCAACCAATGAAATGAAGCAGAAGGGCTCAGAAAAAGATCATTGATTGATTTTTACTCAATCTTACCAAGGATCTGTGGCCAGACACTGAAAGGGGGGACATAATGATCCTTCTTTCCTTCTTTCTTTCTTTCTTTCCTTCTTTCTTCCTTCCTTCCTTCCTTCCTTCCTTCCTTCCTTCCTTCCTTCTTTCTTTCTTTCTTTCTTTCCCAATCTCTCCAAACAGTATTTGCACCATAAAAATAATTTTTAAGTTTCATTTTTAAAAGTATCTACATACAAATATACAAAGCACTACAAAGGAAGTGAAACTCAAAACCAAACAAAACCCCAAGCATATAGTGCCTGTATACTCTCAAACACTGAAAAAGAAAACTGTACTTTGCTTTTATGGAAAGAAAGAAAGAAAGAAAGAAAGAAAGAAATTAAACTGGAAACATTCACCTGAAGCAAATGCCATCAGTGGCCCTTCTTCTTTTATGAACAGGGCCACTGAACTTTCTTTTCTTTAACTGAAACGTCTCAGTTACCCTTGATGGGTATATGAGAAGACTTGGGAAAATTAATATCAAGGTCTGCTGTTCCTAATAATTACAGTGAATAGTAGACACCACACAAACTGGAGCACAAAGCCAGGCTTGTAGGGTTGTTTTTTAAACAAACTGGCCTTGTGTAGGGTGATCATCTGCCATATTTTGCAGAGGACAGTTGTGTGTTTGAAGGCATTCTGTATTTCAAGGGCTGTCAGGGAAAGTGCTCTCTGAAGGTGCCTCCCAGCTGAACAGCTGTCCAGTCCAAGCCAAGCTGTGGAAAACTAATAGTTGTGTCCACCCTCTTGGGTTTACAGAAAAGAGTTAAGACATTAGGATGGTCATCTGTCCACATTTAGTTTTCTGTGTGAAAGCTAACAGAAGTCAGTTCTGTATTTGAAGGGCTGCCCTATATAAGCCCAATTTAAAGACAAATAACCATAAGAAGATGGAGAGTTGGCCCTGACATTGCTTATCAGCAATTCCAATGACAGATAACACAAGTTAGGCCATTTCCGCACGGGGTGAGGGAATCGCCCTGTGTCGCTATTACCGGACTTTTTGGCTCCTCGGTCTAGTCTGCGCTGCTCTGGAGCAGTGCGTGCTCGTCACTCTGCACTGCTCTGGGGACAAAATGGCAGCTTCTGGTTGGTCGAGGGTCTCGACCAACTGCTGAAGCTCACCAGCCTAAAGCCCGCCCCCAGCAGATTGCAGGCTCACACTGGTGCGAGTCTGCAAATCTGCACCGGAGAGCGGGCAGGGAATGGCGCGCTCCGTGCTTTTGAAAGACCCGTTTTAAGTGGTCTTTCAAAAACACACTTGACGACCACTTGGGGTCGTTCCAGAGCGGGCTGAGGTGCGGATCTACGTTAAGTAGCTTTGACCCAGTCTGCTCCCAGGTGCAGACGTCCTCCCTGGAGGACGCTCTGCACCATTTCTATTAGCCCATGCGGAAATGGCCTTAATTACCCTGCACAGTGCTATGGTGAGATGCATTTCTATTTAATTTACAGCCAATCTGTCTAAATATGGGTCTGTACGTGTAAATTTTCATTTAAAGATCTGTGTCCCTCTTGGTCCTCTTTTGTGGCAAGGTATTTCTGCTTGTTTTATTATACACAAATGCTCCCACCTCCCAGGACACAATCAAACTGGTGCCATTTCCACACTAGGCTATTATAGTGCTATTATTCCACTTTCAACATCCTATGGAATCCTAGGGTTTGCAGTTTAGGGAGGGGCCATTGAGGCCCCTCCCTAAACTGCAAACCCCAGGATTCCCTAGGATGTTGAAAGTGGAATAATAGCATTATAACAGCCTGGTGCAGAAATGGCCTGGGAAAGGGAAATTTCAGCAAAATGGTGAGGTTTATTCTATGCTACTGGGAGGCTATTTTGTGCTCCGGGCAAAGCTAACTACTTGGACACCAGCCCCCCAAACTGCTGATTTCAATTTTCAGAAACAGACTTCATGCAGAAAAAAAATGAAAAACACAAAACTTGAAACTGTAAAATTTATTTTAAGTTTCAAGAATGCAACAATATTTGTTTATCTTTCTCAATTACAAAAAAATGTTTCAGCACACAAATACTGTAATTTTGGATAGTCTTTTGAATTGCAATGTTATAATTCAAGTCTCTTAGAAGTTGTAATTTCAGGCACAACAAAATCTCACTTTGTGTCTCTTTTCCTTTGCAAATTGTGTCACCAATTCCTTCAGGTCAAATAATGATGCTCATGTGCAACTGATACTTACTGCCAAGCCAATTGATCTCTTTTGCAACATTATTGAGTATACGCAAGTTTTTATAAATTGGGGCTTTGAGAAATTGTGTTCATCATTTAACACATTGGAAACATTAGACATACGATCTAGGAGTTTTTGTTGTCATATGAACAAAAGTGCTCCTTGTGGTAAAATAAACTTTGAAACTCGTTGAGCTATAGCTATAAATTCCCAGCACAGATCTTCAGCATCAATTTCTTTGTTTTCATTGTGCATCAATGATTTTTTGTTCTCCAAATTCTTGCAGCCTCAAGTACATCTTCAGTAGATTTTTTTTTGTTGATACTGTATATATCATTATTGTTATTGTGTGCGTCCAAGCCATTTCTGATGACTACCCTATCACAGAAGTTTCTTGGCAGAATTTGTTCAGAGGGGGGTTGTCTTCCTCTGAGGCTGAGAGAGTGTGACTTGACCAAGGTCACCTGGTGAGTTTCCATGGCCAAGTGGGAGTTTGAGCCCTAGTCATACAGGAAGCCAAACAGGGAGCTATCTTGTTGTAGTTGTTGGAATCTCTCTTCAATAGACTGTATGGTTGTGACTAAGCATAAAAGAAACTGACTTTGAATTTCTGCTTTGTGTCTTCTTGGGTCTCATGCTCTAACTGGTGTGTTTCTCCTTTTTTTCCCCTCTAACTTGCTCTGCCTTAAAGTTTGGTAGTGTTTCTAGCTCCTTTCCCATCTCAATAGTGTCTTCCAAAACTCATTGAAAACCCTTATCACACCTGCAGCCCACAAGGTAAGTTACACTCACTTGCAGTTGGCTTGTCTGTCAATTTAAATCAGCTTCTTTATTTTGTAGCAGATTGCTTGAAAGACTGACTTCAGAAAGAATGGTGTACTGTATAAAAAGGGTACCATAAACCTGAACTTTACAAATTGCTTCAGCAAGGGCCTTAGCTTCAGTTTGGGAAGTATTCCCAGATAAACCTTTTAGGCTTGTGCCCTCAAAGATATCTATTAAAGCATCATGTATACTATCAAGATGATATATCATTGACCTGAGTCTCTGATCTTGTTTCACTCAGTGGTTTAACAGAGAGTGAAACAAGTCTGATACATGGCTAGTTAGAATTTGCCAACACTGAGGTCATTTCTGTACCACACTCTTATAGCGCAGTTATTCCACTTTCAACGTTCTGTGGAATCCTGGAGTTTGCAGTTTGGGGAGGAGCCGGCCGGCCCCTCCCTAAACTGCAAACCCCAGGATGCATAGGATGTTGAAAGTGGAATAATCACGCTATAAGAATGTAGTGCGGAAATGGCCTGAGTCAATGAAGAGAAATACAGTCATCCCTCCACATTCACTAGGGTTAGGGGCACAGGACCCCCCGTGAAAGTGGAAAAACCATGAATAACTCTAGACCCTCTCAAACCATATTTTTACACACAAAAAAGTATGACCACCGTATTCAACTCACTGTGGATTCCTTTGAGGCATCAGGGTTCCTTCACAAGGTAGAAGTTGGTGGCTAGTGGGGCTTACTGCCACCTCCACTGCTGCCCCACACGATTTTTAAAAGAGGCTTACCAGCCTTATTCGCAGTTTCTCAGTCTCACGAGGCTTGCAGTTCCTATTAAAAATGGCATAAGGAGGCAGCAGAGGTGACAACAAATAAAGTGAAACCCACAGGTGTGAAGGGCTGACTGTAGTTATAGAGCTGCTGCACCAAATTGAAGAAACCATTTGTTTCCAGACAACAGATAGTGGCATCATTGATTACCAGGCTTAAAGACTGTGCATCACAGGGCACAAAAAATACTTTGATTTATATCCAGACCCTATTTTGTGCACCATTTTTCTTGTCTTTCTTGTTACTCCTATTATCATATCTTTGACCACAGATATTCTCAGTGGGTAATCCCACATGCTCAAGCTGTCCAAGAAGAGTTTCTGTCATAAACACACCTTTAGTCTCCTTTGGTGGAACAAATCCCAAGAAATGTTCTCTTATGATAACCTCATGTTCAGCTATCTCATTATCTGATGGTTTGATTAGACGGTCAGAGCTGTCTGGCAGTGCAATATGCTGCCTTGGAGTGTGGTGGAGTCTCCTCCTTTGGAGGTTTTTAAGCAAAGGCTGGATGACCATCTGTTGGGAGTGCTTTGATGTGAGTTCCTGCATAGCAGGGAGTTGGACTGGATGGTCCCTGGGGTCTCTTCCAACTCTATGATTCTATGATTACATCATAGAATCATAGGGCTGGAAGAGCCCACAAGGAGAATCTAGTCCAATTCTCCACCATTAAAGCACTCCTGAAAGATGCCCATCCAACTGCTGTTTAAAGACTTCCAAGAATGGAGAGTCCATGACTCATCTGAAAATTCTTTGTACATCCACCCTGGTTTCTTCCTCATTGGAATCGTTTGCAAGTGTGCCTTCAACATTTCTCCTTTAAGAAACTCACATGCACCAGGAACTCTTTTCCCTTTGAGCATTTGTGACCCTGGGATTTCAACTAGTATTTCCCTAAGCATTCTACAAATCAGCTTTTCTTGACACCCTCTTTTTCCTCTGTGCATTTCCCAGAAATACCTCCAATTGTGACTTTTCTGTCTTAGAGTTTATATTATTTGTAGTTAGAACCCCACATCCAGTTTCTGCGATGCTAGTTTCAACAAGACCGTAGTTATATTCTTGTTCATCAATTGCTTTCTGTGTACAAGGGTATTTAAGGAAGAATCCGTCTTGCTCTGCTTACTCCTTAGCCTTTTCTGCTTTTTGTTTGCAGTGCTGAGGTCCAGATGGTTGTTTTTTGAAATTGACCATAGCTCACTAGAAAAAAAATGTTCTAAATCAGATTAAGATGTTAAGTGCATTTTCACTTCGTGTGTGTGTGTGTGTGTGAATAAATAACAGGTCCAGTGTGGTGTAGTGCTGTGAGTGTTGGCCTACCACTCTGGAGAACAAGGTTTGAATCCCTGCTTGGCCATGGAAACCTTGGGCAAGTCACACTCTCTCAACCTCACAAGAAGACAGTGGAAAATCCCTTCTGAACAAATATACTGCCAAGAAAGCCCTATGACAGGGCTGCTGTAAGTTGAAAACTACCTAGAGGCACGCAACAACAATATATAACATCCAAACATATCTATGGGCTATTTCATATATACATAAGACTGGGCCATCAGAGGTCGGTACTGTCCTCCTCTGAAGTCTGTGCCTAATGTGGCTACTTAGTTGGCCTAATGCCTAGTTGGCCCTAGGTTTAATGAAGTGTACTATTTCAGAAAAATAATGAAGAAGCATGTCAGTGTTACCAGTCATGGCTGTTGCTTGTTTTCTTTGAACAGCAACACATGCTGCAATCATGTGCTCATCATGCTGGGGTGAGTATCCCAGGCTAAGGTAACAGACTGCACTTTTCACATTAACTGTAATGCTGGATTTCGGGAAGGAAAGACCACATTTTATAACATTAGGGGGCAGGGAAAAACACTTGGCAAATATTCTTTGCAAGGTCACAGGACTAAATTTATTTGGCAAGGAGATGCTGAGGAAGCTGAATAGCTGATTCTTTGCCTATCATTAAGTGAGAATTTGGGACGACTCCTGTTGTGCCAATGTATTACTGACCAACCATGGTATAACAAGACCAGACAGAGAGAACTGGATTGAAAAGAGCCACTTTATTTAACCTACAACTAATTACACTGAGTTGAATCTGGAAAGATGCCAGAGCAGGGAACAACCTAGCTTGGGATCAGCCGAGGCCAGGCATCACTCCATGACCCCCTCCTCAGCCTTCCCCTGGGTGAATCACCTAAGCCCTGAGGGCAACCCAATTGCTGGATTGTTCCCTGTGTGACCATCTACTAGAAGGCAGACCCAGGGAACCCCACTCCCAAATCACAGGACTTAAGTGAGGACAAAGCCCCTCAGGTCAGCCCCAAGTCTAGTCTCCTTCCCTATTTCCTGGGGTCTCAGGACCTAAAGAGGAGTTCCAGAGCTCTCCCCTTCACTAAAAGGGTGCTAAGGTGTTCACCATAACTCTTATTTCTCCCTCCACTACATGACATGGACAAGAGACAAGCATCTGCTTGGTCCCTTTCTCATACCAGACCGGCTAAAAGAGCGTTTCATCTCTTGTTGCAAGTCACCCAGGAACAACCTATGACCTTCCTCGGATAAATGCACACTACCCACTCTGTAGAGCTCAAGGCATTGAAATATTATACTGGAATGCAGGAGGAAGTGATTCAACCTCCTGTTTAGGCCATTATGAATTTCCCTATTTACCTTCTGTGGGCTGTTTCCATGCATCAGGGATCACATTTCACATTGACTGTAATGCTGGATTTCAGGAAGGAAAGCCTACATTTTATGGTATTAGGGTTGGGGGGAAAAAACACTTGGCAAATATTCTCTGCAAAGTCACCAGCCTAAATTTATTTGGAAAAGGGATGCAGAGGAAGATTATTCTATTCCTATTGTTAAGTAGGAATTTGGGATGATGCTTGCTACAGTTTGAAATACCTACTATAGGAATTTTCAGAGGTGTGCTCAGTTCCAAATTGGTACATTGCAAAAGTGGACTTCAAAGTGGGCAGTGAAGACACTGAAATAGAGATTTTCTGTAATTTGACTCTGCCATTAATCAAAATGGAGACCATGAAGAAACTAGAAGAAGACTCAGGCCATTTCCACCCTATACTGTTATAGTGGTATTATTCCACTTTCAACATCCTGTGGAATCCTGAGGTTTGTACTTTACTGAGGCCAAAGAGCTCTCTGGCTGTTAATTCTAAAAGCCCCCTCCCTAAACTGCAAACCCCAAGAGTCCATAGGATGTTGAAAGAGGAATAATAACACTATAACAGTGTAGTGTTGAAATGGCCTAAGACTTGGTATGGCAGCTATGACGGAACTAGGTAAGATCCCCAAGTGTAAAAGAATTATACAGTCAAGATCTGAGCAGGGCAGCTGATCATTGGGGCTTCTGGATGTCTCTCATTCATAGGATCACCATAAGTCAAAGCTGACTTGATGGCAAATAACAACCAAAGTAGAGATGGAGAGGGTTTGGAGATGATAGCTCAAATATCTATCCAACAGCAAGCTCTAAACACAAAGATATGCATTCTAGCAGAGTAAGAGAAAAGGAAAACGACCTTAGGTAAAAAGGACCTTGGGATTATTGCTGATCACAAGCTGAACGTGAGCCAGCAATGTGATACTGCATCAAAGAAGGCAAATGCTATCTTAGCCTGTATTAATAGAAGCATAATTTCCAAGGCAAGAGAAATAAAAGTCCCTCCATATTCTCCGCACTGGTCAGGCCTCATTGGCCAATGAGGATGGTAAGAGGTAGAGAGAATAAAACATACAAGGAGAGGTTGAAGGCACTGGGCATGCTCAGCTTGGTGAAAAGAAGACTGAGAGGTGATATGATTGCCCTCTTTAAATACCTCAAGGACTGTCACAGAGAGAAGGGGCCAAGTCTGTTCTCTGCTGCCCCAGAGGGTAGAACAAGGTCTAATGGGTTGAAGTTACAGGAGAGTAGATTTCAACTGAACATTAGAAGGAACTTCTTGGCAGTGAGACCAGTTCAGCAATGCAGTCCATTGCCTAGAGAGGTTGTAGGGTCTCCTTCTTTGGATGTCTTCAGAAAGAGATTGCTGGGAATGTTCTAGATGGAGATTCTCCGTTGAGCTGGACCTGATGGCCAATAGAGACACTTCGAGTTCTATGATTCTATGATATACATATACATTCCTCCCAAGGAGAAATACAGTCTTAGCAATGTCTGGGCCCTTCAGCTTCACTACAAAGCATTGTAGGTAAGTCATCTTACATTAAGTCATATAGTCATCAAGATGTTCATTGGGACATTTTATTGTAACACATAACTCCTTATCCATGACAAGATGCAATCTCATCTATTGCTTTCAATGGTTAATCTCCTTAAGCTATTCTTGAACAAATCTTAATTATATTAATAGCATATAGACATAATCCTAGGCCATTTCTGCACTACACTGTTACAGTGCTATAATTCCATTTTCAACATGCTGTGGAATTCTGGGATTTGCAGTTTAGGGAGGAGCCTTTAGAATTCTCAGCCAAAGAGCTCTTTGGTCTCAGTAAACTACAAACCCCAGAATTCCACAGGATGTTGCATGTGGAATAACAGCACTATAACAGTGTAGTGCAGAAATGGCCTTAGTCTTACCATCAGGAATCAGCATATTAAGGTGGCATGTCAGGACTATCAGGAATTATCTTCCCTTGTTTATAGTGTCTTTGGCGGCATTGAAAGCATGATAAAAAGCAGCCTGATTTTTGTGGCTCTGACTTGTCTCTTTTATTCTCTCCTGCCTCCCATGCAATGCATTTCTTATCCATTCAGAAGCTAGATCTTATCTTTGTGGTTGCTATACTAGAAATCTTTGTCTAGTGCACAAGCTTTTAGAGTTCTTCACACTATCTGTTCATCAGGTGTCACTTAATGTACTAACTGTGATAGATGATGATGCTGTGATTGAGGAGCGACTGACTGTGCAGGGGGCCGAGCCAGTGACTGAGCAAGTCAATCTGCAAACATCGCCTGCGCTGGAAAGTCAAACAGAGGCTGAGTTGCCCCAGCCAGCTCATGACAGAGAGGGAACCAGCAGTGATGCAGAGGAGTTGCAGCCAGCTGTGCCCATCCGCCCTCAATCGCGCAGAAGGCTGAAACGGGCTGCTGAGAGGGAGGTTGCTTGGACTAGGCTGAGGAAACAATCACGAGCAGCACCTGCTCCCAGGGGCTACTTAACTCTGCTGGCATGGCTGTGCCTTCCTTGCAGCAAATTATTAGCAAGCCCTCACAGCCTTTGTGTCTCCTGCTCCCTGAAACCCTCTGGACGGATCTCTGCCCCCTGAACCTTTGGACTGGACCTTGACCTGGCTCAGCTTGTGTTTTCCTGGTGTTTGGTATATTCGGACTCCCCAGGTGTTCCTGACCTCTCTCCTTCCTTGTTGGCTGCGGCCCGGCAGGGAGAAATTCCTGACACTAACTTGCAGAGTTACCTAAGTTACCTTTGTGACTTAGGTTTAAATATTTTAAAGGAACATCTGGCAGTCTTCCCAGACTTGAAACCTAAACAAGTTTTCCCCTTTTCTTATAAGACAGAAAGCAGGCAGACACTGTCACAGATCTTTTGCTCTATACTCTAGTCTATAGGTTTTAAGCGATTATGTGTCCTTTTTTGATGTTGTATAAACAGGGCGAGCAGTTACCAGCTGAAATTTTTCCAGCCTGTAACAATAGGTCCATTGAATCAATGGTACTTACCCACATGTTGGCTCACCATAGAATAATTGATTCAATGGATCCCCTCTATTTGGGACTAAGCAATAGGATTCAGGCCAATATTATAATTATTTATTGTTTTGTGGCAGGGAGAATCATATTTTGTTCCTCTTGCATGAATGGTAGCCTTTTAGCTGGATCTACAGTGATTTGGAAAATATTATGCCAAAGGCTAGCAACAATGGTAGTATACATCTCAAAGAGGGAGTGAACAAAATAGCTTGGAGCTTGAGATCTTCTGTCCCTGGTTGCACTCTACTGACTGCTTCAGTGTGTAGAATTTCTTTCGTCAAGGCAGATTATTTGCCCACAGGGCTTCCTGTGCATTTATGGGCTTCCTCTGGCAGTATCCCTAAGGGAGGTAAAAGTATAGAATAGGCCTGTCCTTCTTCTGAATGAACTGCTAGCAATTTCTCATTGCAAAAAGTTTTATGCATGTATGCTGTCCTGAAATCTAATCAAGAAAAAAGAAGTGCTATAAAACATCATACACATCTAAATTATTGAAGCAACTGTGCATATAAGGTACTGACATATGTCCTCTTCAGGCACTTGAAAAATATGTACAGTCAGCCCTCCATATCTGTGGGTTTAACCTTCACAGATCTGAATGTTTGTGAGTTTCTCCAACCCCTGCTCTCCACCTCAAGTGCTTCTTTTCCAGGGGAACATTCCCTCTCAGCAGCTCTGATCAGACCATGCAGCCTTTTAAAACCCGGCCTCTGGTTGTCATCATCTTCGTTGTTCTCCTCCTCCTCCTCCAGCTGCTGTCTGACCAACTAAGAATGGCTTGCAGCCCAATTTCTCAGCACCACAAATCATCTCCCAATGCCCCCCAGACACGCAAGGAAGGAGATGCATGTGAGGGAGGAAATATACGAGCACCACACTGACCCACTCCTTTTCCCTTTCCTTTCCCTCACCTGGTTTTGACCCTTGGGGCTCACTCCCCTCACCATGACTTGGCCCCCTTCCCACAGACACAAACACACCTTTTGACATTTGTGGCTTATCTACTTTTGTGAGGGTCCTATGCCCATAATCCTGGCAAATGTGGTGGGCCAACTGTATAGGGATGTGGAAAATATCTGTGTTTTGATTTCTATATGTTTCTTCCTGTCCCATCCACATTTTCTTCCTGACCTTGATTTGTATTGGTTGGATATTGGCTTTTTTACACATTAATATTCATGCATATTTTATTGCATTCGTCCTAAGGAGTGCCTTGATTTATACATTTTACCAAATTTATGCATTGTCCCCCTAAACTAAAGCTTGTATGTATATATTTTTCTCATTTCTTGATATTTTATCCATTGACATTTTAAGAGATGCCCATAGTTTTGGGCCCACTTTATTTCTCCAAAATGTCCCATACAGCTTGCAATGTGCAGTTGCTCAAGGCAAGGTGCATTTCCTTTTGCAATGTGTTGTGAGGGCTGCAAAACAACTGTTTTTTGTCAAATAAGTTGAATCCAATTAATTTATTTTTCCATCTCAACTCTTTGCCTATATAGGGCAGCTTTGTCCAGGGAGGGGAATCCCATTGATGACTTACATTTGCAGGAATTAGAACTGGGCAGTTCTGTAATGTCTGTATCCAGTAAAGGACTGCTGTTAAGTTCCTGTGTAGGGGAGCCAGCAAAATGACTGCTGCACATTAGTCCTGTTGTTTGCTGGGACACTGGCTAGGGAGTGCTGAAGCACATCAGGCCTCTCTTGCAGGTGTCTTAGGATGCATCTTTGCAATTCACTAACAACATTTGTTAGTGCCTCTCCTGTTTAGCTAAGTATATGTGTTTACATATTGTACCCAGTGATAGAGAATTCCAGCCATAACGATTAGTGCTTGCTTCTTGGGTAGTGTTGTAGTTAGTTCGATGGGAATAGAGAGGAGGCAGGATGACTTGAAAGTTACCAGAGGACCACACAACTGATAGCAAGTCAAGGCAGCAAAAATCTGCTATTGCAGATCACCAACTTTCCAAGTATCAGATTAGAGTCTGGTTCTTCAGAACTTTGGAGAGTTCCTAAGGGTTACAGATATTGTTCTCACAAAGATTCTGATATGGAATTAACATTTTTCCATTTAGCATTTCCCAGATTGAAATATGTGCCTAACTGGAGAGAGGAGGTGAATGATCAGAAACTGTGGCTTCTTAAAAACTGTGTATGTGTGCCTGTGTGTGTGTGTGTGTGTGTGTGTGTGTGTGTGTGTGGCCATATTTTTGGGAATGGAGGAATTTAAGCCTGGAGGGTGGGGTTACCCCAGATTGAATACAAGTTTCCATCAGAGATGCCAACAAAGCTTTGTGCCTGTGAGGGCATATTTTACTCTGGGAAATGACACGTGAGAAAGTATTTCCGCACTAGACTGTTATAGTGCTATTATTCCACTTTCAACATCCAGCTGGCCCCTCCCTAAACTGCAAACTCCAGGATTCCATAGGACATTGAAAGTGGAATTATAGTGCTATAATAGTCTAGTGCAGAAATGGCCAGTGTTAAACACCTCTCCTCCTACATCAGTACTCCAGTCCAATTTGGAACATCTTATAAGTCCTCTTATGGTTGGGAAGAAAAGACTTTGGGAAGTGCTATTGCATGAATTCTACATCTCCTACAACTGGCCAGGTCTCCACATTCCCAAAGAATCTCTGACTTTCAAAAGGAAGCCTAATAAGGGACAGAGTCCTGTCCTCAGGGCACAATTGTAAGCAGGAAGTTGTAAGTGGAAATTTTCTGGCTGAGAACTGTGTGTTTGGAGAGTCTCCACTTGGATCCTCTGCATTTCCTAACACAGCCATTCCAGGGGAAATTCCTCCTGCAGTGTGGTTGGCTCAGATTCCTCTCTTTTCAAAGGACTTGGTCTGCCAGCACTGGGTTCAAAGTCACAGGAAATCCAGTCTCACACTTCTAGTAGAAGCAAAGGCTGTGGGCTATCTCCTTTCCTTAGGAGAGATGATGTAATTTGTTGCCAGTGGATGGGTCCCTGGTAGGAACATTTCCGAACAACTGGCTACCATGTTCCAATGTGTATCTTCTCATGCAATCTTCAGGCCTCAAGGGACACATGCAGTGGACAATATAATGTCCCAACCACATCCAGGTGTCTGCAGTTGATGAGAGTTCTAGTGCAATGTACCAGGAAGGCTCTCTTTCAAGACAGTTTGCACTGTGCAGGTTCTTTCATGAAGAAGTTCCTGATCCTCCAGGCATTTCTGAAGGCAACATATAAAATAGATGTATGGATGTCTAACTTCTTGATAGATTTAAAACACAACTTATGTTTTCAGGATGGTCACAAGATACTGAAGGAAGAAACACCTTCTCTATGGTAGCTTAGGCCATCTCTGCACTAGACTATTATAGTGCTATTATTCCACTTTCAACATCTTATGGAATCCTGGGGTTTGCAGTTTAGGGAGAGGCCTTTGCAAACCCCAGGATTCCATAGGATGTTGAAAGTGGAATAGTAGCACTATAACAGACTAGTGCAGAAATGACCTGTGTGGGGCCAGGGGAACAGCTGGCTATGTGTATGTTCCACTCCTACCTTCTCCAGCATCTTCCACCTGAGATAGCTGTGTCTCTCTGTTTATCAGTAAGGCTGGTCCAAGTCTTAGCATTCTTCCAGCTGAACATCTTTGCCCTCTTACTACCCCTATGTTGTCTCCCATCTATTGATAACTGGTTCCACTTATTTCCAAAGCTGTTTATCCTTTCAGTGGATCAGTCTGCACATTTCTCTCCACCCTGGACTCCTTTTTTTTAAAAAAATGTATGCATAACTGTAAATTTCTCCATCCAACTATTTTTGCAGCAGCTAAAAAAGAAAACAGAGTACAATACCACTCTTGTCAGCTTGCCATGAATAATTTTTTTCCCCTTGGGCCTCATGACTGGATGTCTGCTGGGTCTGTAAGGCCACTGTGAACCAGACACATTAACTTGCTTAGTTAAGGTATTTAATCTCTGCTTAGCCAGAGGTCTTCCAGTTTTGCTCTTCACCCGGCCCTTTTTCTCATCTTTGTTCCAAATTTCCTTCCAAGGAATAATGAAATTTGAGGAGCTCCTTGAGGAAGTGGGTGGGTTTGGGAAATACCAAATTCTGGTCTTCTTGATGCTTTGCCTCCCCAGGTTGGTCATTCCCATGCACTTCTTGCTTCACAATTTCATTTCTGCAATTCCATCACACCACTGTGCTGTTCCAGCCTTTGCTGGTATTTCAAACCTAAGCCAGGAAGAGGTTTTCCGAGTCAGTCTCCCAAGAGAGCCTGACGGGACATGGAGTCCTTGTAAGATGTTCTCCACTCCACAGCTTCACCTGTTGATCAATTCATCCTGGGAGCTGGACAATGCTTCGTCTACCCAGAACTGCCAGAACGGATGGATTTACAATTTGGAGCAGTATGTATCTACCACGGCCACTGAGGTAAGTGTCTGTTATGCTTTTGCTAGAAATCTGACTTTATTTCTGTTGAGCCCTTTGTCCAAATTTGGTGCCCTTCTGATGGATCAGACTACAGCTTCCACTATCCCTGTCTAATGTAGACACAAATTTGAGAATAATGGTGGTTCTAGTCTAACATATGTCAGGCAGTTATTTGGGATGAGCTGTGTGATGGAGCAGAGGGGCAAGTGAGGGTATTATGATGGAGCAAAAAAGAGGCGAATGTCACACCTTAGCTTTAGGCAATACGAATAGCACTTACTTTATTGATCTACATAGGAGACAATGGGAATGTTATAAGAGAGTTTTAGGGTCTTTTTTTCTCAGTGAGTTGTCCCATCTGTGCTCAGTACCTGGTTTCATTCCAGTATGTTTATTTCAAATAGGAGATCAACCTACATGACTCTGTGGTCTCCATTGTCACCCCAACCCCCCCAGTTAGAGCCATATCCGTCAGCCCAGCTAACATGCCAGTAAAAGTGGGTGATGCTGCAAGGTCAAATCTTCCTCTACCAATGAAGCATTTTCATTTTAAAACAAGATGCACAGAGAGAGGAGTACCTGGCTTCAAAGAGAGGTGTCTTGTTTTAAGGTGGCAGTTTTTCCTTTAAAGCAAGAGCCAGGAAAGTGTAGTCCGTGAACTCAGGCTCACTTCCACAGGCTCTGAAATTCATTTCAGAGGACTCTGAACCCTATTTTTCCTTAATGGCTATTTTGGGGTGATTTTTTTAAAACCTGAAAACTGTTCCCATGCATGAAAACTGTACTCAGACACATCAGTCAGTTTTCCCCTTGAATGCCCAGCCCTACCTGCCAACTTCTATTTTTGACTGCAGACCAGCTGAAAATGGTGTCAGGAAACTGTTGTTGTTTTGTTTTGTGGTGGCCATTTTAGGCTCTTTTACACTACATAGTAACAGTGTTATGATTTCATTTTAATTGCCATGGCAACTTCCTATGGGATTTGTGTCGGAAATAAGACTAAAACTGTTAGGATTCAGCCTTTATTTAGCAGAGTTACACAGAGAAACGTTTAAAAGCTTTTCTAATGACTTGTGGCTTCAGACTGGCTGATGTAATAAACACAAACACAGGTAGCTTTGGATAACAGACTTAGAATACTTTACTGATGGCTTCTTCATTTACATCTGTATTGAGAGCCTGCTACCTGTCTAACTAGTGAATAGGAGAATCTTCGGTCTTAACTCACCATCCTTCTCGATGGAGACTCGAAGCATACGAAGAGTTCAGAGAAGAGCAACCATGAGAACAAAGAGAGATCAGAGCGAGCGAGCAAGGAGGGGTCTAAACTTTTCTAAGACCGATCACCCAAGCACAGTCCTGGGTCACATGATCTGATCACCTGAGAACCAAAGGTATTTATGATCATGCAATAAAAGACAGAAAAGGCAAATGGAGGAGATCTGGCATGCAGGAGACAAAGGGAGCCCTATCTGGCTATTGCCCACTTGTTCTAAGAACAAGATGCGGGGGAGGGAGAATGCTGAGATTTTCCCAACAATTTGCAGTTTGAGAATGGTCTTGCGAATCCTCATCCAGAGAGCTCTAGTGCCTCACCAAAGTATAAATCCCAGGATTGTACGAGATGCATTTATGGCAGTAAATGTGGGGTAATAGTTCTATAACTGTGTAGCATGAATGAGTCCTCTGTCTAAATTCAGCAGCACACCAGAACAATTAAAAGGAAAGCAGCAACAGCTTTTTTGGGGGAGGGGGGTCACTGCGCCACCAAATTTCAGTCACATGGTGGTGGTAAAATGAATGCAGGATGTATGTGCAAAAAAGCCACATGATCCCATCTCTGATTCAAAACAAATGCTTAGGAAGCTGTTGAATCAACGGGACAGGGCGGGGCGGGTAAGTGTTTCTGTAGGTATCAGCCTGGCCCCAGATATTGTCATTCCCCATGGAATTTTTGCTTCTTTGCTTTTGGTAACTGGGGAAATACTTTAGCAGCAGATGTAGCTGTGAGGGAGGGGCAAAATGAGGCAATGCCTGTCCAAATAAGAATTCTGTTCCCCAATGAAATTTTCCTTCAGTCTCCAAATTTGAAGCATGAGAGTAACCGAAAATTTGTGATGAGCTTTTAGAAATTCAGTTTAGGTATCCAAAGAAATGGGACAGCCAAACGGACCAATGGAATGCAAACTCAGCCAACAGAAGGGATTGAGATATGCATGATTTTCAATGGCTCAGTCTCAGGAATGTTAGAAATTTGGGGGCTGAAAGAAAATTTAATTGTGGGAATTTTGATTTGGAGAAATAGTACTCTAATGTTGCCTTCCCTGTGGTGACACTTCTGACCACAAGAGCCATCAGGGCAATCCCTTGCCAAGCAAAAATACACGATCAAAGCATTCTTGACAGAAGGCCATCCCACCTCTGTTTAAAAACCTCCAAAGAAGAAGACTCAACCACGCTATTCCACTGTCGAATTGCTCTTACCATCAGGAAGTTCTTCCTAATGTTTAGATGCTCTCTTCTCCTGAAGTTTGAAGCCATTGCTCCATGTCCTAGTCTCTGGAGCAGCAGAAAACAGGCTTGTTACATCTTCCATATGACTTCCCGCTGAATATTTAAACACGGCTATCATGTTACCTCTTAACCGTCTCTTCTACAAGACAAACATACCCAACTTCCTAAGACATTCCTCATAGGGCATTGTTTCCAGGCCTTTTACCATTTTGGTTGCCTTCCTCTGGACACATTCCAGCTTGTCAATATCCTTCCTGAACTGGGCATGCTCAGAACTGGTCAGAGTATTCCAGGTGGGGTCTGACCAAAGCAGCATAGATTGATACTTTTACTTCCTTTGACTGCAACACTATACTTCTATTGATGAGGCCTAGGACTGCACTTGCTTTTTTAGCTGCTGCATCACTACTGACTCATCTTCAGATTGTAGTCTACTAAGACTCCTAGATCCCTTTTATATGTACTTTGGTCATATACACATACTTCATTTTCCCTGACCATGTGTAGTACCATACATTTCTCCTTGTTGAAATTCATTTTGTTAGTTTTGGCCCCGCTCTCTAATCTGTTAAGGTCATTTTGAATTCTGAACCTTTCCTCTGGAATATTAGCTACTACTCCTAATTTGGTGTCACCTGCAAACTGGATAAGCATGCCCTCTATCCCATCATCTAAGTCATTATTCAAGATGTTGAATAGCACTGGGCTCAGGACAGAACCCTGTGGCACCCTGCAAAGCACTTCTCTCAAGGTTCTGGCTCTAGCAAAATAGTTCTGAGTTATCGAGTCCTTTTTCTTTGGGAATGAGTGTACCAATTGCGACCCCCCCCCCATTATTATTCACTTAAATGATTTTTTTCTAAAATGACAGCCATGTACACAGTAACACAGGCTAATCTGAATTTTTTTTAATAAGTATATCCATGGCTGGTAGTATACTTCAGGTATGGGAGGAACATGGAAAAGGGGCTGAATTGAGTAGAAAGCCAATTTTCTGGGAATAAAATGCTTTCCTTATTAAAATAAATCAAGACCCTTTTTTGCACAGCATTTTCCATGCGAAAGGGCGCCTGGAGGGCCATGCGATTGTGAGGAGCGATCTGCATGATGCACTCACAATCGCGTGACGCTCCAGGGTAGGACAGGCACCGATCGTGCACCTTTTCATTTTTGGCTAGAGGCTGAAAATGGTGTGCGATCACACATTGCTCCTGGGCCCCATGTGCACTTACCTGGCATGTGGAGCCTTTAGAACCGCGCCGGTCGCGCTTCCTGCCCCAGCGCAGCCTGGGAAACTTGCGCGAGCAGGCAGCTCATGCGGAGCCAAAGGAGCCTGGATGCAAGAGCCTCTCGCCAGAGGCTGCTTGCACGATCCCTGCACCCCAGCGCCGGAAGAAGGTAAGGTGCAGAAAGGGCCCAAATTGCTAGTAAGTACCCAAATTACTTTCACTTGATATAGAATCATGGGAGTTACGGTCCAGCTTTCACATTTTCTACCTTTGGGTTAGAGGGAAGATGGGTTTCCCCCTCCCAGATAGGCTTTCTCTGCCTCGCTTATTTTATCGGTTCTAACCTTCCAGTGGGACCTGGTGTGTGAGAAGAAAGGCCTGAACCAAGCGATTGCTACTTTCTTCTTCATTGGAGTCACCTTTGGGTCTGTCCTTTTTGGCTACTTGTCTGACAGGTAAGCATTTGCTTCCACTCCTAATTTAGAAATGAGAACCATGAAGCCCTTCTGATGTTGTTGGACTACATATCCCATCAGCCCTAGTTAGCAGAAATAATGGGGAGGAATGCTGGGAACTGAAGTATAGCGCAATTAGCTGAATGATTCCAACTCTACTACTAACCTGACTCAATGCCTAGTTTTGAATGCAAAATACTTCACAGATGGACTTTTAGAAATATACAACATGTGCTCTACCACCCAAAGAACAGATGCTGGGCTAGTCACTGAATTTTCAAAGACAAAAGACCAGGGTGGCTTCAAAAATCTGGCAGGGCTACAACCGGCACCTGCTGTTACAGCTAAATGGAACCTCTATTGTCGGATGCAGTGTATCTGTTTGGGGCTGATAGCGATAAGGGAAGCAGGCAAGCCGAATGTGACAGGCACTCACTTCTCCAAGACTGGTGTGGCAATTCCCGATCTGATAAGGCACTCTGTCTTTTCCACACAGCTCTGCCTACCACCTTATAACCCCACCTTTGGGTAAAAAGGTGAGGGTTTTCAGTGCTCATTTAGAACCACTTAGTAATTTTGTGGCAGCGTGGTTTCTGTGTTACTTTATATACTGTATACAATTCGAGTCAGTGTTTGGAAAAATAGACTGTAATGTTTGTTAAGATAATAATTTTATGAAGCTGAGAGTTAGAGAGAGTGGAGAAGATTAGAACATTATGGTTAATTATGGAAAAGTAAAGAGGGAGAATTGGTGTAGAATGGTTGAAGGGAGTAGAACAGAATAGAATTAAATAAAAGCATGGGGAGGAGAGGGAATCAGGGAGAATGCAACCTGGATATTTTTTTGGAAAAGGTGGTGGGAATTGGTACTCTCACACCTCCCCTTGAGGAGGGGAGGAACCAAGAGTTCAGGAAGGGGATGTTTGGATCAGCAGTTTATAACTTTGGTATGTGGCATGTTGCTAGTAAGAATGAAATAGGAAATAGATAAAATGGTGGAAATAAATACTTGGCCATTAAATATTAAGAGTACCCCTGTCAAATGATATCATTTAAACAAATTATTGAATCAAAAGCAAGTCCATATATTTTTTTTGCAGGAAATATATAAGATAGATAATATTAAATTATTTAAATATAGGAGATGGAAATTACAGTTGGAATCAAAGGGTTCAAATATGGCCATTTCCACACGGGCATATTGCCCATGCTAGGGCGACCTCTCTTGGAGGTCTTCTTCACCCGGGGGTGCGCTAGAGCAGTTAAAAAAAGTGAGGTTCTAGACCTCAAACTGCTCTAGCACAGCCGCGGGGGTGGCGCTGCGAGTTTTATAAAAACCACCTTCGCAAGTGGTTTTTATCAAACTCACCTGCGCTGCCCCGTGGCAGCCCCCGGTGAAGAACTGCAGAGACGCGGTAGCGCGTCCCTGCAGATCTGCCCAGGGGCGGGCTTCCGGCTGGCGCGCTTTCCTGATTGGCGGAGCCCCACCGGAAGCCGCCGGCCGCCATTTTGGGCGCCGCCCGAGCGCCGCCGGGCGCCGCCGAAATTCGGCGGCATTTAGAATGGCGGATCCGCGCTCTCCGCGGGGACAGAGCAACTCGCTCGCGGGTAAGCTCTGCCCCTGCGTGCGCGGCCCCGTTTTGGCCCCTCCCCGTGAGGAAAGGGCCAAGTCAGGAAATGTCGCAAGAGAAGTTAGGGCAGATAAAGAAGGAAGATATACTTTAGTAAAAGGGAAATTAAACAACGTTAGTACTATCCTAGCCTGTATTTACGCTCCAAATAAAAAACAAGTTGATTTTTTAAATAAGGTCTTTTCTAAACTAAATAACTTTGCTGTGAGAGATCTATATGTAGCTGGGGACTTTAACATAGATATTTAAAAAGTTGAAGATAGAAAAGGTAATAAAAGAAAGATGGGGAACAGAAGAGGGGCAAAAAGTATAAATTTAAAGTCATAGAGTTTAGTGGAAAGGTAGGAAATATGTGGTTACAAGGAAAATGAATGTACATATTTCTCTGGTCGATATAAAAAGTTTAATTGCATAGATTTTTTCTTAGTTAAAGAGGGTAACATACCCAATTAAAAAAAATAATACTGCCATGGTTAGATTTCTGACCATGCTCTTTTGCATATGATATTAAAAATGACATGCAAAAGAAAAATAAAGTGGAGATTTGACCCTACAGTAATATCACAAGAAGAGAATAAAAAAGAATTAATTAAAGAGATTCATACTTCTTTTCAAATAAATGGTAAAGGTGAAGTAAAGAAAGGAATAGTATGGGATGCTTTTAAAGCAGTGATCAGGGTGAAGTGTGTTAATATTAATATTGAATTTGTCAGCGCTGGCCGGGGTCAAGCAGGAGCCGGACCGGAGTCAGGCACAAGCAGCGTTTAATGCAGTCTGTAACCAAAGGTGCTGCAGTACACAAACTGTCTGTAACTGAAAGTATGCCTTGGCAGCAGGCTTCAACAGAAAATAATGATGGGTTACCTCACCCAGAACACAAAGAGGTTACTTCACCCAAAACGCAGGGGGTTGGTCTCGGAAGGGCCGGGCGGCAGGACACGGACACAGGCTGGGCTGGAACAGGGCACAGGTGACAGACGCATGGTAGGCCGACGGTTGTTGCTCCGTGCCCTTCCCAGCCCAGCGCCTGCCCTAAAAAGACCCTTTGAGCCGCCGGCGGCCAATCCGGCTTGAGCACGTGGCTAGGGCTCTCAGCTGTGTTACAGCTGGGAGCTCCCAGCCCCCACGTGTTTCTCATGCAGCCGCTGGGACCGGCGGCTTGCTTCCTTGAGCCGCCGCCGGAACATAGGCGGTGGGGCGGAGGCTTCAGCCTCCTCAGGATTGGCATCGCGAGTAAGCGGCACCCCGGGATCGGGCCCGGGGCCCGCCTCCTCCGGCAAGTCACCACCCGTCACGCCCACCGGCACGGGAGCCGGGCCGGCGGCCTCCGCAACGCCGGGATGATCCCCTTCTGCGGCGGCGGCCTCCGTCACGCCGGGGAGACCCCCATCGGCAACGGCGGCCTCCGCGGCATCTGGGCGATCCCTGTCGGCAGCGGTGCCCTTTGTGGCGGACGGGCGGTCCCCGCCGCCGGCCGCGGCCTCCAGAGTGCCCGAGCCCCCCTCCTCCTCATCGGAGGCGGCTGCTGCATTGGCCCCAGGGACGCCCGCGGGCGCGGCCACGCCTGAGGCCCTGACAGAATTAGGGATTAAAAAAGAAAGACATCTATATAGGAAGAAGTTGATAGAAGAAGCCGAAAAGTTAAAAATAGAATATTAGAAATATTAAAAAAGTGAGAATTAAAGACAAAGGGAAAAAAGAAATAGAACAAATAGATCATCTAGCAGTAACAAAGAAGTATTTATATGTCAAAAATGAGTTTTAAACATAGGATATACAAAGTATGAAAAGACTGGGCAGACATTTGACAAAAAGAAAATAAACGAGTTAATAAACTAAAGGGAGATAATGGTGAAATAGTAAGAGAAGAAGTGAAAATAAGAGAGGTTGTGGCAAAATTTTATGAAAAATTGTGTCAAAAAAGGGGAATGATAGATCAAGAGATAAATATAGATTGTAAAATAACAAAGAGACAGAAGGATCAGTTAAATACCCCTGTAAGTAAGGAAGAAGTTGACATTTGAAGGGGATAAAATCTGCTAGGCTAGATGGATTTCCTGGTACTTTTTAGAAACACTTTAAAAAAGAAATTAGCACCCATTTGCTAAAAATATCTAATGATGCCTTGATCAACCAAGAAATACCTAAATCTTGGGGGGAAAGTGGTATTAATCCCTATATTAAAACCTAATAATGATGAAAACACTCCAGAAAGTTATTGTCCAATTACATTGGCTAACCAAGATTCCAAAACTTTTGCAAAGATCTTAGCTAACAGACTGGAATTTTTTTTACCAGATTTAATAAAGGAGAACTATTACGGCTTTATAAAAGGAAGAGGAATAGTTGATACTATCAGAAAAATAGCAAATGTAATTTATAATGCTAAACAAAATAAAAAGAAAGTTGGGATTATAAAATTAGATGTGTACAAAGCATTTGATTCAATAAATCATACATATTTGTATAAAGTATGTAAAAGATTTGGGTAGGGATGAAATCTGGAGATAAACATGGAAAAATCAGAAATAATGTTTATAAATACACATTGGGATGAGCAAAATGAAATACAGAAAATAACTGGCTTGGAGTTACGAATTAAGAAATGAGATACTTAGGAGTAAATATAATGACCAACATAAAAATATGGTTCAAGGAAATTATAATCAATTATGGAAGAATATAAAATAAACACGTGTAGGTAAATGGACACAAACATATAAATATATTAATGAAGATTAAAACTTTCAAAATGATGATCCTCCCTAAAATTTTATACCTGTTCTAAACTGTTCCTGAAGTAATTCCAATAAAAATAATAAGGAAATGGGATAGGAAAAATAAAGGAATGGATCTCTGGAAATAATCTAGGATTTCAAATGCATTATTTTATACACATCAAGAAAATGGGGGTTGGGTCCAGGCATATGTGGATGACCTTGTTCTAATCTTTGATAATCCTATCGATTCTGTACACGCTCTCATTCAGATTTTGAGAGAATTTGGCCAGGTGGAGGGATTTAAAATTAATCAGGAAAAATCTGTAATGTTGACCAAAAATCTATCTATGAAAGAAGAGGAATTGAGACTTATTACAAAATTTAGAAAGGAAAAGAAAATTAGTACTTAGGTATTTGGCTTACTAAAGACAATCGAGAGTTATACAAGAATAATTATGTTAAAATCTGGAAAGAAATTAAAAAAGAATTAATATCTTGGAATAAGTTAAAACTATCATTATTAGGTAAAACTGCAGCCATAAAAATGAATATATTGCCAAAAATGAACTTCCTTTTCCAAAATATCCCTATTATAGCCAAGCATGATATTTTTAATCAGTGGAAACAAGATTTAAGTAAATTTATTTGGGCTGGGAAAAAGCCAAGAATAAAATGGAATCTAATGGCAGATCTTAGAGAAAGAGGTGTCCTAGGACCTCCTGATTTACAATTGTATGCTCACGCAAATTGGACAATTGACTGGATCAAATTAGATAATAAGAGATTGCTGCTCCTAGAAGGAGCAGGCTTAAATTATGGTTGACATTCTTATATATGGTATCTTAAGAAAAATTCGGACAGAGAAAGAATTCGCTTGTCAAAGTTTGGACTAAATACAAACATTGGCTTTGCCCACAAATGCCTTTATGGGTTTCTTCTCAAGAAGCTTTTTATAATTTAGCAGGGAAAAATCAAAATAATTGGTGGATATATAAAGACCTGTTAAGGTTCTATAATAATGAACCTACTTTCAAACAAAAGATGAGTTATCAGCTGAAGTTATGGGTTGCCCTTGGTTTTTATATATACAGTTCCATTCAAGATTCCAAAAGGATTATAAGGAAGAACAGCTAAGAAACTCCTTTTCGGAGTTAGATGCCATCTTAGAAGCTGTCAAGCAATGTATCACGGCTAAATTTTACAAACTTCTTTTAAAATGGGAATTGGAACAGGAGACTATAAAAAGTAGCATGATTAAATGGACCCAGGACATTGGATATCGTCTCCAGGTAGATTACTGGTTGCAGCCCTGGAAAGATTTAAATTTCTTAGCTTGCCAATAGAAAACTAGTATAAGATGTTATATAGATGGCACCTAACCCCAGCAAAAATTGCCAAGATCCACAAAGGAGGGAATGAGGACAGTTAGAAGTGCAAATCTGAAAGAAGTTCATTTTATCACTGTTGGTGGAATTGCAAAAAACGAAAAAAAATTGGAAAACTATTCATATAGAAATCACCAAAATTATTAAGAACAGTTTCCCTATGAAACTGGAATTATATTTACTAAATATGTTTAAAGCAGTGGAGAATTACATTGACAAAACACACAAGAAAGTAGTACTCAATTTGATAACCAAGGCTAGAATTCTTTGTGCTAAGGAGTGGAAGAAAGCAGAGGGAGATTTATGAATTATTGGATATGAATAAGCTGACAATGTTACTGAAAGACAAATCTTTAGATAATTTTTAAAAACAATGGGAAGATCTAATTACATATTTTGAAGAGAAATGAAGAGAAATTGTTATAGCTTATAGAGATTGAATTAGATAAGATGAAGACGTGCTTATATTGGAGTTAATCTTGTTTTTCTTCTTCTTCTTTTCATAAGCTGTGTAGATGTTACCCATAACCAGTTAACAATTGTTATATACTATGTAAATATAAGTATAATAAAAAAAACAAACAGAAAATGGGGGTTGGGACTCCTCTGTCTGGAAATATATTATGATGCCTTCCAAATAGTTAATTAGATTTGGAATATGATGAATGAAAAAGATAGGATAAGATAGAAAACTAGCTAAATAATATTCTGTATAGATTGTTGTTAGGCAGTAAGTTAAAAAGAGAAAAATTCAAAATCATTAGTAGCCTTTTCTGGTGAATTACATGGCAAAAATGGGGTGAAAAATTGAAAATGAGAAATTTTTACCAGCATCCTATATTTAAACAAAGAAGGAGAAGAGGGTGGAGGGAAAGTATTTAAAAAATATAAAAGAGAAAAGATATAAGATAATAGGTGACTTATTTGACAGTTCAGGGAACTGGATAGAGATAAATTATCCAAATTGCTAGGACAACAGTACTGGCTTCATTTATATCAAATAAACAAAAGTTTACAAGGTATTAGAGTAAAAAGAGAAAGCCAATACCCAATAGAAGAAATACTTAAGCTAGCACAAGAAGGAATTAAAGGGATAGGTGGTAAAATTTATGGATTATTATTATTGAATAATCAGTTTGATTTGTTAGAAGGTATACTAGAGCTGTGGGAAAAGGACACAAAAGTAAATAAAAAAGAAACACAACAATGGATACAAGAGATAACAATTAATAAAAATAAGGTAAGAGAATAGCAGTTAAAAGTAATAGGAAGGTAGTATAGAATACCTCTTTGACTATCATATATAAATAAAAATTTATCCCAGAATGTTGACATAACTGTGAGGAGAAAGGAACTTATATCCATATGGGGTGGGAGTACTGTAAACTACAAAGATTTTGGAAGGAAATAAATCAAGAAATAAATAGAATATTGGGGGGAGGTTTAGAAGTGAATAAAGAAATATGTTTCACTTTAAATGTTAAAAACTTAGAATTAAATAAGGATGAGGAATGTTTTATGAAACAATTATTAAAAGGGATGCAAACTGCCACTGTATATTGCTAGAAGAAACAAGAAAGATGAGACCTTAGTAAATGGAAATATTATGTATCAGAAAACATGATGTTTGATGATTTGTTTGAAAAAAGAGGGATCTATATGGGGCAATTGAAGGAGTTGTCTTGGTTCAGAAATTGGAGAATATTGAGAACATTAAACAGAGAGAGGGATATGAGGATGTAAATAAAATAATTAAGCTAATATCCCACAGGAAAGGTAAATGAAAATAGTAATAAATAATTAGACTGTTTCTGGGGGGTGAGAGGAAGGGGATAATAATTATAAAAAAAGACAAGTAGGCAGAAATATTTGAGGAGTTACAGTTAAATTAAATAACTGATTACATTATGGAACATATTAATGTATTAGAGGGAGAACCCCATCTTCTGAATGAAGGAACAAGGAGATGGGAAGTATAATCGAAGATGGCCACAGGCAGCGTCTCAGCGTCTCAACGTTTCAGTGAGCTCTTGATTTTTTTTTAATTTTAATTATTTTTAAAAGGGCTTATCAGTTGTAGGAGTTTCCTGGTTAAACTTTAGTGTATCCAAGCTTAACTGGAAACAGATAGCTGGAGTTAAGCCTCGGATAACTATAAATAACTATAAATAACGACTGCAACAAGACAGGAATGAGAAAAAGGCCAAAGAGGAAGAGAAAGAGCCCAAAAGAAAAAAGGAGTTGATTAAAACGGGGAGTGAGTCTGAGAAGTTACAGAGAGAGAGTTCTGAGCCTAATGAAATTGTAGAGGTGGCAGTTACTCTTAGACAACAAAGGCTAGAGGAGTTTTTCCAGTGTGAAGATCCAAAAAACAAGCTGTCTTCCCTTTTGTACTCCTCACCTACACATACAAACCTTGTGGATAAATCCTATGCCTCGTCGTCTGAATGGGAAGCAGATGATTTTTCTTATTCTGTTGAAGAAGGCTCTTCAGAGACTAAAGGGGATAATACCTTAAAAACCACAAGTAAGTCAAATGCTGACTTGGAACTGGTGGCTAAGAATTGCCTTTTAAGAGCCAAAACAGTTATTGCAATTTTTGAAAAGCTACTAGATATCAATCGAAAAATAGATGAACTTAAGGACATAATGAGAAGCATGTAATAAAACCCTCTGTGACGCCAACCTCTGATGTTGCTGGATATCCCCAGCCCACACATGTGGTACGAGATATCACATACAAGAAAAATAACAGGGATGAATTAACATTACAGCGGCATAGGATTCTACTCCAGGTTGCAATCAACCCTCTTAACGAGGGGAAATGGTTCAACAAACGAGTAGTACTTTATTCACTCTCACAACTCCTCCAACGAAGGATAATTCAGTGAGATAACAGGAAT